>DWFO01004768.1:0-11087 GCA_018246595.1 Mimoniades nurscia nurscia
TTGGTCAATTATTTTTTTTATTTTGTGCACAGTAATATCACTCAACACATTTATGATGAGTGAATTTAATATAGACCAATTATTATTAAATTCAAACCCTCTCTCTTTACCCTCTCTTTGAAGCGGAAAAGACGTTAAATAAGTATATGTCTTACGAACTAGAAAGTATAATATTTAATGTTAAAAATATACAGTCTTTGCAGCTTTTGCCTGCTTCATTTTACAAAGTTTACATTAAAATGTAGGTATGTGTTAAATTAGGCCTTTGAAACTAATTAATAGCTATCTGAGATTGTTTATCAGAAGCCGCACTACCGTGAATATACGACTGTTATCAGTTTACAGTCAATTTGAAGACATTAAATAATGTTATCGAACGATAAAGCCTGCCGAAGGCGGCTCCGGATCACGGAAACCCCCGTGGTCATTGGCTAAGCGGTCACCAATGTAACTAACTGGCATCTGGCGAGCTGGCTGTGCGGCAGACCTTCATACTTAACGTTGGCCTTAATCCTTCTCAATTTGAGAGGATACCCAAGAGGATGTCCAACAGTGGAATGACAGAGGGGTTGATGGTATAGTGGAAGTGGATTATTGTAAAATAACTAACGTATGAATAGCTTAATTCTCGTCTAGCGTAAAACGCCCTCCAGCTACATGCAGTGACGATATAAAATGAAATTATACGAGTCCAACACGAAGAGCTGAAGATCGATCCCAGTGTCGTGCCGCTGGAGAGGCCTGGGTCCGGCGGTGGACGGGAATAGGCTGACGAAGATGATGACGTCCATTAATGAATTTCCGCCAAATAACGCCTGTTTCAATTAAGCAATATTAGTAAACAAACGCGAAACATAATTGCGGCTGCGCGTAGCGTTCATTATCACGTAGTAATCGTCCGCAGTTATCATGAATGGCCTCTCGGGTCGCTACTTGCTCTATTTGCCGTGGGTCACCGCGACCAGCGCCGCTACGTGTATTGGCACCGAATTGAGCCCCACGTGCCCGACACGTGTCCGTGTACCATTGAGATCAAGCATTATTGAACAACGATTAAATATATATAACATTTAACTATTGCTCCTTATTCACTCAATCTAATTTTTAAACTTTATTGTTTCTCGTCGTGTATATCTGGACTTAAGTTGTAAAAGTCGATTTTATAAGGAAAATGGCGCAAAACGAAGATAAGCGTCAATATACACTCACAGATGCTGTAGTAACCGGAATCCTTGAGGTCGATACACATTGACGTCCAGTTTTAGTTGCTATATATTCCGCTTAATTATAGTCGCTGTGTTATAGAACATTTCACCGGCCGCTATACAGTTATTCTATTAATCAATGATGAAATACTAAATAAATTTAATTTTATCGCCATTATTCTTATCATCTGCCCTTTAATCGCTCCGCTGTTGGACGCAGAATTCCTCTTAAAATACGAAAGGTAAACTACAAATGAAGGATTGAATACAGCTACGAATAAAAGTGAAGTGGACGTTAACGGAGGGCGCGCGCCAGTGCGGATCGACTCCTGTTGATATATTGCACGCAAACACTCACGAATGTGAGATACGCAGCGAATAATAAATAATAAAATTAAACGTCTTATCGACACTCGTCACATTAAACGTTAAATCGGTTTAAAGATCGCGCCGCAAGTTCAACAACACTTTAACTACATACTTTAATACCGCACACAAACACCAAATGTTCTAATTGATACGCTGCCACTGCTCAGTGTTCAGGTCGATTATATTACTAAAACGCGCTAAAATTTTGATATTGTAAGTCTACTTCAAAACTTCAACGATTTCATTTAATTTTATTATGTTGCTTACTGACTGCCTCTGCGGTTCAGTGGTTCAAGCGGGACAGCGGAGCGAGAGGTTCTGGGTTTTATTTGCGGATCGGCTACTATTAGGTTTTTCTGACCTGACATTCCTAGTAGTATCTTGACTTCTGGATTTGTGGTATGGTAATGGGCTCTCCACCTATTCCACTGTTGGACATAAACGTAACTGGTGAAACGTGGAAAAGTGTGATACTCTTCTGCTCACCTCTTCGGGGAAAACAGCCGTAATGTTACGTTTAATATGATCGTACGATTCAGCATAAAGTTGTAGTTTGGTGCCTAACATTCGTCAACGTAACCGTACGAAGTCTTATGTTAAGGGGAGTTACGGTCATGTCTCTAAGCCAGGCTGTATCTTCGTTCCAGGAGAATGTCTGACGTCGGGCCGCTACCCGTTCACGTGCCTGCAGTTCGAGCTGCCGCCGGACGTGGAGCCCGAAGACGTCACGGTCGTCGAGCTCTGGTTCTATAAGGTATATACCCCTCACTAGATGCCACCTCTTTTAGCCTATAGTCGGAGGGTGTTCTATACACAAACTGGTTTTGAAGTGCAAAAGCTATTTTTTATTTACTTATGTGCACTGCGAACAAATATACACATTTGTTATAACAGACGGTTTTTGCAGAAGGAAAACCTATTTATTACATTGCGTCTTATAGAAGAATTCAACAAATCACTTGTGTCATTCTATAGCCAAGTTGAATTCCAGCAGGTGCCAAATAAAATTGTTACACCGCCTGCCTTTATGTACCCGCCTATTCTAAGTACGTATCTAAATAGTGTAACTTAGCACTACGTAAATACTAAATGTTATGTCCGTCTCAACGAACAACATTATCGATGTAAATAACACTATGTGACATTGCGTTTTTGGAATAGTCTTCTTTCGTGGTATTAACGATATTTTAAAGGAAATTTAAAAAATTCATTTTGTTCCGTAGCGAATCAGCTAGTTTTACATCAAATATTATAATATGTAAATATTATAATGATATTAGAGGTAGGTACTTATGACCGAATAATAAAACAAATAAAAGTTTCGAACAAAGACATAAATATAACTTTAAAGATTACACTAATAGCCTTTCTATACAAAAACAAGTCCTTCAAGACAGGAGAAGTGAACTTTCATTACGTACGAATTAAAACACTGACTGTATAACTTCTTCCAGGAACGCGACCCTCTGGACGAGTACAACCAAACGTTCGTGATCTCGGAAGCGGCTCACTGGGACAGCCAGCAGCAGTTCAAGAAGACGAAGCCTATCGCCATCAAGGAGACGGACATCGGCGAGGGCTGGGTGCGCGTGGAGCTGGCCTGGGCGGTGCGCGTGTGGCTGGAGGGCCGGGAGAGGCTGCACACCCTGCACGTCGCTTGCAGGACTTGCCAGGTTCGTCCGGATAGTTGGCGTATAGCACTTAATTAATATTAGCCGTGCACTATAAGCGCACTTCATGATTTATAAAGACAGAACTAAGCAGGTATCGTATGTGCTAGCAGCTCTACCACCTCTGTTTGAATACTTTGGTAGCAAAGTAGGTCAAAGGTAGCTCCTAAAGAGGCACTGGTGCTGCGGCAGTCGCGCTTTCAGCTACGTTTGAAGTTTGATGCATATAAGTTATATGTTTCCAAACAAATAAAATGTATTAAAATAAAGATAACATAGTAAGTTAACTGTAAATTCAGAATAAAGGACCCGTAGTACAGCTGTAGCTTACGAGTGTATATAATATTACGAGTCACTCTGGCTACAATGCAAGTCTAAAAGCAGTATTTCCTCCAGCTCCGCCGAGCGCCGCTGTCCTTCCACGAGAAGCGCCGCCCGTTCCTGGTGCTATACACCAAGTACGCTGGCAAGAGGCGCCGAGCCCGCGCCCTGGAGTGCGGCGCCAACACCAGCGAGTGCTGCCGGGAGCCCCTGTACGTCAGCTTCAAGGAGTTGGGCTGGGACGACTGGATCATTCGGCCCTCGGGATACCACGCCTACTTCTGCAAAGGCTCCTGCGCCCCAATATCCGCCGTAGCGCTGGCGAACAATTATCACCATAACATAATTAGGGTAAGTTTGTAAGACCTTATGCAGTTTTTATATTACGCGCTTGAGCGGCATAAATGATATGAAAATTATGTTGTCTATTATTTTTCGGTTTAGGCCATAGTCTGCCATGCTGTCCAAGTGCGGGTTGGTGGACATTATTAATTTATTCAGCCTTTATAGTGCCTTTCTACATTTAATAAATGAGAAGTGAGAGTTACGAATTATGACAAGCGTCGAACAATAAAGTAGATACAAATATTATTATCATGTGTTCTATAAATACAAATGTATTGTTGTAATTGTTATTATTATTTCTGATACTACCGCATAAGCTAAAACATTTAAACACCGCAATATCCTGACTCCAAACGGGTAAAATCGAGCTAAAATTAAAGGAGCTATATTTCAAATATGGAACTGGTTTTTTTCTATTTCTGATAGATAAAAAAAAATGGCTCCGACGAGGATGGGATTCGAACCCACGCGTGCAGAGCACATTGGATTAGCAGTCCAACGCCTTAACCACTCGGCCACCTCGTCATGAGTAGACAAAGCAAATAATATCCATCTATAACTGCAGAACTTGATACCTTTTGTAATAACCACACTCATAAAAGAATGGTCTTATCTTGACCGGAGCGACGGCCGTAGACCTCTGAATTGTGAATGAAGCCTTACTTTCCTGCCTTCTCGTATTCTGCTATACAATAGTACAAACGTGGTCATGGTACCATTGATATAATAAACGTTTGTGGTACGCAGACACGAAAACACAGCTAACAAAGTATTAGAGTAGTCTTAAATAGTAGAAATCCATTTAGCATTAGATCAAAATATGTTTAAGTCATTAACTTGACGTTTAGCTATGTAAATAACTTATATTTCAATAGCAACGAGTGGCGCCAATGGCTTTTTTGACGGAGCATTTTACGTGCGAATTGTACCGCAATATTTATTTTAATTATCAACCGCGTAGTTAGATCTGTTGGCGACTAATTCTGTTATGAACATATAGTGGGCAAATTTGTATACTTTTGAATTCTCTATACTTTTTTGTTAGCTGTGAGTAGTCTGTTAACCCGCACTTGGCCAGGTGGAACACTAGGACATATGTTCGCTTATCACGGGAAGAGGCATGTGTTCAACAAACAAACAGTGGCTGACAATACAAATAAACTTAAATGTAATTTTTTGTCCACAGAAATACTTTGACACAAACGAGAAACAAGAGTTCAAGCCATGCTGCGCCCCCACCACCTTTAGTTCTCTACAACTACTGTACATGGACTCTAACAATACGGTAACGCAAAAAACTCTCCCAAACATGGTGGTGGAGTCCTGCGGCTGCATGTGATGTGTGATTTATTTATAACTCGCAGAAGTTAACTGGACATCTCACTGTGATGACGTATAACATGGACGCGGTAGGCATTAGGAGCCGCAGGGAGGCGGTGCAGAGGGAAGGGCATTTATGAAGTGCAAAGTTGATTTCTGCGTGTTGGACTTACGTTCGTACATCGTTTGTCCATCGATGTGAGTGAAAAACAGTGATAATAAACAATATACTGACTTTAAATATTAGATAATGGTTCGTGTTGAAATTTGTAAAATATTTAAACGATACGCTACATATTCTACTAGTTGTAAAAATTAGAGGTCACTGAGAAAAATGTGTCATTAAGCCGAAGGAATTTTTAAAAATGAAATATAAACGTAGTAGCATCACGCCTGTAATCCCCGAAGAGGTAGGTAAGAGGAATTTAGTACACTGCCACATATCGCCAGCTACGTTTAAAAAAATTTAATATTTTTCTGATAAAAACGTCACCGTAAAAGTGCAACGGAAATTACTGACGTTATTGTAATCATAAAAACAATTATAGCGGTCAATAAATAAGCATCTTGTTTGTAATTAAGAGGACTCATAGATACTACTATTATGAATTTGGCTGCACCCAATTTTGTTATTGGTTATTAATTTGTTGAGTTCCGTCATTCTTTTATTAAATATTATTAGGTGTTTGTCAGATCGTACTAAAATAAACAAAATGCCTATTAGAATACACATATAAATTGATATTATTAGAAATATGAATTTGAAGATGCACTGCAAGATTAAAAATAAATTATCTTTTAATTCATAATAGTTATAATTTAAATTATTTTATAATAGACGGTGTACTATGACGATCTACCTACTGGAAGGTGCACAGAATATCAAGATTTGTTTCTTGACATGTTATCTAACTGTTTAATAAAAGAGCTGTACAGACGGCCTCTGAACTTTTGTGACAAGTAGTTCGCATCCTTTACGTCCGATTAACAGCGTCATATATGTTTTTATGTAAAAGTGAGCTGCTGGTCAGACGACGAAAATCGTGGCATACAGTTATGATTGTAAATAGTACCTATATAATTATTATTGATTTGTATGAAAAATGCTTGTATTGGTTGGCAATGGCTTTTAGTTTAAGTTAATTAATTTATAAGTAATTTGTGGAATTGCAAGTTGCGTAGCTTCATGGCTTTGTTACATTTTTTTTCAATTTTTACTACGTTTATGATAAGCTTATAGGTACCGAGTAGAGGCGCTCGTCCTTACATTTAAATACATTTGTTTTATTAGTACTGTAATGACACTTGGTCGGAATTAGCTCGAGGCTACGCGGGATGCCTGCCTCTTTTTCCATTTCTTTACAACATGTTTTAATTGGTTATGAATAACACGGTAAGGTTTTATTGTGTTTCTATTGTGTAATCCAGTTTATAAAACAAGAAGAAAATGCCTAAGAAAAGTACATATTTACCTATAGTTGTAACAATATATCCATTTCGTAATAACAGTAGGTAACTGCCTAAACTTCGTTGCAATAATAGATATAAAAAACGCCCATAGGTTTACCTCTGTAATTAACCTATACTATTCTGAATTAGTAATATAAAGAATTGATTTGTAAACCATTAATTGTATGCCGCGTGCGACGCCACGCGTGCGATTAAATTTTATAAACGGTAAATAGAATCGAATACAAATCAGTCATTCGAATGCTTTGCAATAAATCGCATAATACTGATAGTACCTACATCAATATGAAGTCATGCTAATTTCTAATTTGGTATTCCACAAATTACTTAATACATACTTATTCCTGCCATTCCGTTAAATCTATGGAATGTTACATTGTTAATGCCAATTGCTGGCATTGTTTATATCCAGGGAAGGATTTACCGCTGTTCGCAAATGTGATATGTATAGTCGAATTAAGAAAATCCGTGTGTGTGTGTTTCATATATTAATGTTGTAAGAATCTTGCATTTATTTTGTAAATAGTTTGTATTTTGTTTGTTTTTTAAATGTACATATAGATAATGTTAGTCTAAATAAATTAATCTCTTAATGTTTTCTACAAAAGTATTGTAAGCGTATTTTTTAATAATATTGTAATACTACGCAATTAAAAGATTGTGATTAAAAGATTATTTATGAGACAAATACGTCGAGGGTATGATTTTCTTTTATATTGATTTGTATAATTATGAGCAAATAAACGCGGGAAAACAGTAGTGGGAAATGCACGTCGATATAAAGAAAATCTTTAAGTGTTAACGATATTCTGTCACAAAATCTCCCCGCAGTAACCATGATATGCTCTTCACATGATTTTATAGTGATATCACAAGGTTTTGCGTGTGCTTAACGGGTATCGAGAATAATACAAAAGTCTTGCATTCGTTTGTACAAGATGGTAACTAAAAGAAAACTTCGTGTTACATTAGGGGTAATTTTGAGATATGATTTTTGGTCACAAAAATTTATTTATTGTATTCGTATTAAAATCAATGTGTCACATTGTAAGTATGATAAATTATCAGCATAGTTTTAATATTTCGGATAGGAATCTTGTTTAAGTTGTAATTAATTTACAATTGTTTTTTTAAGTAGGAGGATGTATGATTTTTAATATCCCAGACATGGCAGTTTTCACATCGCAAGATAAAGCTAGAGACGATAGATGTCTGAGCTCGACGGTGGGACGGTGTACTGTCCAATAATATATTATATCTACATAGTAGGACATGTATGCAAGTACGTATTTATGAAAACAAAACACCAGTGATGCCATTTGGTTCAAGTTGTACGCTTTCGTTTTTAATATAATTGCATTTCACAAGTACCTACGTATTGTTTATATAGCAGTCTTTTTGTAATGGTTGGAAAAAATCTGTGACTGATTTTCAAGATACCGGGCTATACAAAAATATATCAATATATCTTATCATTAACACGTGTATATATTGTTTCGGTTACTCCTCTACGTTTCCGATACATTGTTATGACATATATTTTTTTTCTGAATTATAATTGTAAATAAAACAAACAAAATAAATGGTCTTGCTATTGTAGAGTTTACTATTATGTACTTAAGGTTAAAAACCGTATGGATGTGTGAAATTTTATATATTCCATGCAATGCGTTGTCTC
This sequence comes from Mimoniades nurscia nurscia, assembly GCA_018246595.1. Classification (NCBI taxonomy): domain Eukaryota; kingdom Metazoa; phylum Arthropoda; class Insecta; order Lepidoptera; family Hesperiidae; genus Mimoniades; species Mimoniades nurscia. Next base: position 8,379 of record DWFO01004768.1, read on the forward strand.
GAGTATTATAGAGTTAAGGTGTGCAAAGTGAATAATAAAGTGTTTAAATATTTGAAGCAAATATATTTCATTGGTTTCTTTTCCACCACCTTTCTGCGTACGTTTCACGCCTCGCATCGGACTTGCTGTATTTTTAATTAATTATTTAACATTAACTGGGTGAGAAGCAGCAAGTTTGTCGCTGTATTCTAGTCCTGTATGTTCTAGTTGAAAACAAGATCTCGATTACCAATGTTAATAATTAAAAATTTCCATATGAGGGTAGACTCGCTTGAAAAACATGTAAATGTATCATCGTGATCTCCAGCCTGTTGTAGTCAGCTCCTGGACGAGACCCGAGGGGTCATGCACATAATGCATACGCTCGCAGAACACAGTCTACACGCCAGTGCATTCAGTTGTGCCGGATTCAAGTCTGGCATCTGTGAATATTTGTCATATTTTTGTGACGTTTCTTGTTCGATGATGTAGGTTTCAACAAGCACAGTATCAAGTGACGCCTAGGTTTATACCTACATGCTAACATCTGCACTCGAGCGCCATTTGTTGTGGGTAGCTACTGTTATTGAGTAGATGGCGGCACCGTCGCCTGGTCGCCAACATTGCTGCCTAGATGAAAGCACTAGCCTTTTACACAGGCGTTGCCGACAAACGTTATTTTGAAGGGAAAAATAAAACACAAGGATGACATTAGCGCACAACATTCTTTACTAGAAGCGACGGATCACAAGTGATAACGCATCACACGTCGGTACGAGACTCGCCGGACACAAACAAACATGATGACACTGATATAAATATATAACACAATTATATCAGTTAACTGATTTACTAAACACTTAATAAATATATATGTGTATATAAAAATAAAGCGTATACAAATACAGACTTCTGAAACGACATAAATCGATAAACTACATATTACTTCACGGAACTGGTGCAATGTGGTGCGGCCGTCTAGTTACGGGGTACCGTGCGCGCAGCTGGCCACTGCAGTCCGCAAACACTCAAAATGTTTTTGTACATTCTAGAAACTTCTAGATGTTGAAATTATTAAATATATTATGCACGAACGTGTAAAATGTACATTTTATTTGATTTTATTTCTCCTAAAAACATATTTATTATTCATAATAATAAACAGGATATAAAAATAAATTAATGCCAATTATATTGTACCTGGCCGCCGCCGTACCGTGAGCTCAACAGTTTGTAGAATCATTTCGTTTTACTACAATTCTCTTTATTATCCTAATTATTGGGAAAAAAAACTTAACTGGCAACAATAAAGTAAGAGATATGATTTAATGAAACTACTGGCCAGTAATTTTCTCAAAACATCATAAAGATTAATATAAATCAATAAATATAATTATATAAATTAACAACAAAAATATACATCACAGACTTGAAGGTTGTATAATAGAGAACGTATTATATTTACTATAACCAGAAAATTTATCAAAATTATAAATTATTTAAAGAAAAATCGAAAAAAGGAGCAACAAGACTAATTTTGGTGAAATAATACTCTCGTCTGTTACATATTATACTTACACACTAAATAAATAATAAATATTTCACATCAAATGCAATTGTAACGTGTACATAAAAAGCAAAAAGTAATTATCATGACTAGCGGACAAGTTTCTATGTAATTTAGTTTGTTTTTTAATTTACTTAAGCAGTATTTTTATGTAAAATTTAAGGGCTCTATTTGAAAAATAATTAAAAAATACATTTGTGTTTATTATTGTTACTAATATTCAAAGAGGGGTGGTCTAACCCTATAGCAAAAAACACTTGCACAGGTCTATCGCGACTACCCTCTGTAACGTTTGGTTCCGGGAACAACGGTTACCGGAAACCGGGCAGAACAACAACCACCTTCAATAATCTTTATCATTATCATCTATTAATTCACCGTCCCATGTTAGGATACGAATGTCCCGTCGGAATGAGACGGTTGAGGCCGTGGTGTGCCACGCTGTCCACGTGCGGGTTGGCCTACCTTCATGAGATATCTTAAACAACAATTAACTATTACATAGTAAAAGGTATATTGTGCCAGTCCGTCCCGTGGGCCCGGCTGTGGCTGGCCTTTCGGGCTCCCAACGGCCGATAATCTAGAAACTAAAATTTGGAATGATATCGATAATCACAAGCGTTTCGACCAACAAATATACAAAGCAAAAATACAAATCTAATTCTAAATCACAACATTTCCAATTTTTATATTTCAATCCGGAAAGAATTTCCTACGTAGCATCGAAATAATACAATTTATATATTTTTTCTAACATAATTATCTGATATGTTTTCATGGCGTCATTACTGATACGATCAACATAAATACATACATACATACGTATGTGTATCTTTTCGAACAATATATTACAACAACCTAATTAAATTAACTAAGTCGCTTATAATAACGACGTTTCGTTTCGATGTACATATATATTTTTCAAAAACACAGCATAACCGCCGCATAGGAAATAAAACATGTGTACAATCAGAAAGCTGGCTCCCCTGCTCGCCAAACATTTATATAAAACAAAATGACACGGAAATGCTAGCACCATGTCCAAGGGTTTCCACTAAACTGATAATTGATGTACAGCAGTGTGCGGCCGCGGCGCGCGGCGCGTGCGGCTGCGGCTCGCGGCTGCGGCGGACACACGAACGTTATAGAGTACGAAGTACCAT
>DWFO01004769.1:0-11085 GCA_018246595.1 Mimoniades nurscia nurscia
TAACTGGTGAAACGTGGGAATGTTCTACATTCCTCTGCCTACCTCTTCGGGGATTACAGGCGTGAAGTTACTTTACTCTTTACTTTATCTATAATTTAATACTTTTGTTATATTTACAATCTTAGCACAGTAATATATTGTACATTTTAGTATTTAAATAGCTGCGATAATTAGAAATTAAAAGTATTTTTATTAGTTCTTTAATTTATTATATAATAACACTTCTGAGTGTGTACTATTATATAACCTACAAATAAGAAAATGCTAAGTCGATGATATTACTTTTTATACTAAGTACTCATAGTAGTTATGCCGTTAATAAGAACACAGAATATTTAATTTGTTTATAAATCTTAAATGACACTCTTCATATTACTCATAAGTAGGTACCTATATAATAATATGCTGTTATTAACAAAATGATACCAAATGATACTTTTTCTGCATTGTGATCATTAAAGTGCTCCTACTTTAATGTTAATTCTTGACCAATCCACTGTATACCCGCTTTCTGGCACGCACGTACGAACAACTTCCTCAGCGCCCGATGTTAGCACGTAGCTTATCGGTAAGTACGCGAGAAGTGTCTATCCGTCCCTCTCGCACGTACGGCACATGCCTCGCTCCCTTATCATCGTCCCTTTCCCTCATTAGAACCATTTAAATAAACCAATCAGCGCTCTACCCAGATAGTGATCGGCCAATAAAAAAACGGTGAGAAAATGTCAACACTAATTTTCTTTTTAATTTCTTCAGCGCTTAGAAACGTCGGCTGAAGTTTGTGCCAGTTTCAAAGAGACAAATGGGACTGAAAAAATTAAAAATATGTTTTATTAGTTTTAGATAAGTTAATCATTGGCGCCTTAAACTTTAAGCTCTTAGTTAGAACAATTTTTTTTAACATTGAAATTCTACCTAACATAATAATAATCGTATTCCTTTCAATATCTAAGATTTAGGTAGGTACATAATGTGTATACATTTCTTAGTACGAGCGAAGTTATAGGTCGTCATTGATAAATAATTTTGAGAACTCTACAAATTTAAGGCCTTTTAACTTATTTTCGTTTTGATGACACAAATTCAAATTCATACTCGTATACATATGTATATTATTGACCACTATTTAATGTTGCTGGAAGTGTTTCTCCGTATGGACGTGTTCCATTTAATCGTTTTTATTTATGATATGATACACTTATCCGTATTTACGTCACGCGGTAATGGTGCAACGTGGTTGCTAGACCCACCCAGCGCCGGATACAGGAGTGCCGATACCAGGGCGCTATGAGTATCTTACAAGTGTGCGACGTACCTATATTAATGAACCTAATAATGAGGTTAAGCGACGTGATCGCAAATAAAGGGCACTCTATGGCAGTTTTATATTTCATCTAGATGATGTTCATCGCTCGTAAGTGGATATCGGATGCCATCAAGTGGCGCCGCCACAGAGCTAGTGACGCTTAGACAGGACACTTCAGTCAGGACACTTCCGATGTACCTACCGGTAGTGCGCAAGAACCCGTTAGGAAGGCCTATGTCCGGTAGTAGAGTTCTTCTTCAGTCATGAAGATCGGAGAGTGGATGGTCTTACAGCGAAGTAGTCCGTTTTAAGCTAGACAAAGATATGTCGTTCAAATGATGAAAAGCTTTTTACAACTTGACACTCGCGATCATCCACTGCGATGCTGACCAATATAGTCATTGCGTTCTTATACAAATCCTTGGCGAACTTTAACAGTGAAAGGAATTTTAAGATTTTCTCTAATTAAAAATTCTTAAAGTTCAAACACCACTACTCTGATTAGTGCTACTGATTTTACGTTATAAAGCGACATTAAGTTCTTACTGAGCATGAGCCGGCCAAAAAAGATGGCTTTTAAAGCTCCTAAAGGGACAGCTTTTTCACTTCATAGAGAGCTCCACGTTGGGGCTGGTTAGGCCGTATTGTTGTTGTCGTTGATAACTCGTGTCTACGTCCGACAACCGACCGTAGCTTGATAACAAATACCTACTAGTTCTCTTCCTCCTCTTCGTCTCCAGACCTAACATATCTGCCGTGGTGTCTATCTAAGACTTACATCTACCGTCTACGCTGTGGTGATGTGGTAGTCCTCAGGCTGGCTGCACCACACCTCGATCACCCAGCGCTGCGTTTAATCGCCTCTTACGACGCTGGTATCTCGCCGTGAAGGTCAGGGGATGTATTCTTTCTCCGCTCCGACACGGATTTCACTAATACAACCAGAACAAGACATCGCTAAATTTTTATGTCTAATTAATTAGTTCTCATCCCAATATAATAATTATCTCTCGTTCTGTCTGTCTGTTCATAGCTCCACGGAGTCTCGGAGTGTATTTAAGTGGTATGTTTGCGGCGCTATCGGCTCTGCGTCGATATTATATCAGTATTGAGTTATATCGATGTTCACTCGGTCGCAGCACTATTTAAGTAGCTTCTTTACATAATATGTCTCATATTTTTTAAGTAATTAAAGCTTTTAAATTTTTTCAGGTAATTCTAAATTTGTTATTTAATATTATCAGCTTACCAGTTTCCAAAGTCAAAAAAGGGTTTTCCTGTAGTTAAATTAGATTTTGAAATAATATTCAACGTACATTGATTGTGACTTGAGCATATACCTACATACTTATGTAAAAATAGTGAAGATAACATAAATAAAAAAATATAACTCAGACATCGAAAGTATAGCACACGGGGCAGTTACCAACTCGTCTCAGCACCTCCTAAGTTGTACGGTTAAAATGGAATTTGGCATTCTGTCCATTCTTTACAAAATAAACTAAGACAAATAATACCTATATTATAAATAAATAGCCCCAAATACAAGGCAGGGTGTTTACGAGAACATGATTGGCGTGTGGATGCCACATGTTATTCTAAACAGAATGGCTAACGTTTACTTTATCAATACTTATTCATATACACTATGTAGAACACGAGCCATTTATAAAATATAATCGAAAATAAATCACAGATTTTCCTGATCACACATTCCTTCTTAGTGGGACTGAACACTTTGGTTTACCAAGTTACACCAAACCTTTGTGTAACTGGATTTCGATTCAAGAAACCTGTTAGTACACCTGTTAACTGGTTAACATGGATAACAGCTGGTTAGCAGATTAACAAGAGCAAGTACGAACTGTGTACCTCGTCGTTTTTGTGAAGATATGGACTCAATTCTTCTCATTCCAAGAGCACACTTGGGTTGGGTTTATCGATGAAAAGACAAGAGGAATGATGAAGGTGAAGCCCGCTTGCTTAAAAAAAATCCTAACGTAACGTAACATCACGCCTGTAATACCCGAAGAGGTAGGCAGAGGAGTGTACTACACTCCCACGTTTCATCAGTTACATTTACGTCCCACTATAGAATTAATGGTGAGCCTATTGTCATATACCGGGCACAAGTCCAGACTTGCACAAAAAAATACTTGCCATCCGAATATTGTTAGAGTTTGTCGCTCATAACATTTTTAGACGACAGCACAATCACTTTATCGCGTCACAGTTGGACGCCTGTGTCCTGTGAGAACATTTCACTAAGGTGTACGATCGTGTCTGACGATAATGTTATTTGTACCACTTCTGATCTGCGGTCCCTGTGCCCTCCGTTTACACAATTACTTAGCTTCAAGCTAGTAAAAGTACTGTAACATGTCTGGAGTACCTTTACCTAATATGTCTGGTGGAAATACGAGTACGGGCGTAATATCAGGGTGTGTTGTTATGACTATAGTTATTATAATCTGTTGCTATATTACCTAATAAAATAAACTGTTATTGAGTTTAAAACTATCAAATACTGCATTGACAAAACGGGTCTTGATCTGGTCAGTTAATATCAAGCCCGTCAGTGGTCATAGCGTGAACACTTTAATTCCATTTCTTATCACAATCGGCCAGATGCGCTAAATCTCTTCACCGAAATCGATTGTGTTCCTTTTCCAAAAATTCATTACAAATTCATTTCAAAAATACAATCGAGAATGTTCATTAAAAAAGTATTTTCCAAACTTTTCTGTTTTAAAAAAAATGTTGTGCAATTATAATATTAATAGAATTCATTAAACATCTATATGTATGGCCATAACATTATCCGTCTTGGTAATGGGATGTACGTTACTATGGTTCCACATGTTCCAAAGTACTCTTTGGGTGTGAGGTAGATGCTAATTCGGTCGAAATATAAATTGATCCATTCCAGAGATTAGGTCAATTGATCGGCTCAAAGATCTTACATAGACATTGAGGTGTATTAAAAAAGATGCTGTATATGATTAAATTGATCCTCGATATGAGCCGAACGCATGACTAATGAGTTCGTAGATCGAATCGGAAGCACATTAACAACACATTACTGATCACTGTAAACCAATCATACCGACATTGTCTGATCCACTTCAATTACTCTTTGTTAAAGTGCTTTTTTGTTTTGTTTGGCGCTCTTTGATCGCGCATCAAAATATCATTAATACCTAATGCTCGTCGATTTCAAATTTGAAAGACTGCTATTTTAGTGTGCGATTGATGTACGTTGAGCGCGATTGACAGATATTTGGCGGGGCTAAGTAAGTATTCACGATGTTTGTTTGTGGTTTTTATCGAGTGCCGCTTTTTATAATCTCAATTTTGTGAGCGTTTCTACTTCTATTGGTAGGTATATCTCAAAATTATTAATAAACTCTACTAGATGAATTCATTCGTTACATGACTTGGATAACTTTCGTAGATTTTTTTAATATAGTTTAGTGCTGTCAAATACGTTTAACAACATCCAAAGATGTAATATTATTATTATTATTGGTTTTTATTTTTCATTATTTTGATTTGTAATGCTGGCGCTATCTAGATTTAAATAACTAGAACTTTTCACGACGCAGATAAATGCTCAACAGATGGCAGAAGTGAGGACCGGGAAAGTATGTTAGTGTCGCTATTGGACGGTAGATGTCAGTATGGCCACAAAACCTACATAACATTTATACAAAATATAAAAAACCTATAAAAGACCACGTCTATTTCAAGTTGATTACAAGAAATGCGTTTTTCAAATATAGTTTAACGAAAATTAAAACCGGTGGAATAATTATGGTTTCGTTTTACCGGTAGATGGCACTACATAGGCAATTTTGTTTTTTATAACAGAACTGCTCTCGACAATCGATTCACGTGCTAGATGGATATATGTATGTATGATAAATTAAATTATAAAATCCAGAGCACATTGCGTCATATTTTTAATTATGGGCCATTTAAAAGACAACACTACAACAAAAAACCCACCCTTATATTTAGACGCTCTGACGAAAACCATAACGCCGGCCGTCATGTTCGGCCGCCGCTCGGAGCCGTGTAACTGATACTATAATCACCCCAGTTTTGTTATAGCGTGATATACAAACATATTAAATGCGTTCATTGGCACGTCCCTACATTTTCTATGAGCACCTGATGACCGCTCAATATGTGCCTGCTACGAGTCGCCATACGTCATTGGCTTTCATTACATGAATAGAATACCTACTCCTTACGCGCATTTTTGTATGAGATCTGGCGCATTTATAAGTGGCGTTTAATGTCAAAAGTTACGGCAGCATAATTAACAGATAAAACCTGGTGAGGTGGGAGGAATTGCAACCTTTTCATGTCCTTGCTCCTATGTGGATAGGATATATGACATCATGAATATGCGTTCCAACGTATGTTTTTTTCTTAGATGTCTATGCTTAATACATGTATTACAAGAACCAGAAACAAAATTGTTTACTCAGATTATTATTTTTCATTTCGCAGAAGTCCCTGCTCTTTTGGTATGGAAATAACCTGAAGTTAAATAGCCAGTGTAATCAAGAGGGCCAGCTGCAACGGTTCCTATTTATTTAGTATCGTATCGTAAATCAAGCTTGCGATCCCCGAAGAGGTAGGCAGAGGAATGTAGTTTCACCAGTTACGTTTATTTTCCACTATGGAATAGGTGGTGAGTCTATTGCCGTACCTACACATTTAGACTCCGAGCAACTACAGGAAAATATAAATTAGTAAAATCCAATGATGCCCGACCAAATTATGATATATTTAATGATCAAAATGACAAAATTAAATTTAATATAGAATTGTCAGCCAGAACTCCCGGAACGGGAGGCTCAATTGTAAGTCATCGGGTATCACCACCAAGATCGTTTCAATTTTTCGGATATTAACTTTCTATTGGTATGTCTTCTGAATTGCCGGCTAGTCCCATAGAAATTCACATGTAGTTAGATATATTATTGATCATTAGCAATCGAATATTTTACGTATTAGTCCGGTCAATCTAGACCTAAAAATGAGAGCGAAGCTACGTAAATTCCCATCAAGCTGAAATTCAGTAAGGTTGTTAAAAATATGATTAAAAATAAAATTTGAAAGTCCCCATCTTTCCCCTATATGGAATTTTTTTATTCAATTCAAAGTTAAAAACAATGAGTTTCTCGCGATTTTCAGCGATCTACGGTAAGTTTTATGACGGTAAGTTTGTTATGCGCGCTAAGTACACTACTCGTACCTCATAGGTGGCGTGGAAGCGTGTGCATATTATGACGATAACAACTTGAACAAAAGTATTGATACATTTTTTGTAGATTATTTTATGATCTACAATTTTTGTCCGAAATATTTTTATGATAAAACACCGTTTCGCTGAAAATCGCGAAATCGCGAAATCATTTTTTTGACCTTTGACCTTGAATAAAAAATTTTTCATACAGGGGAAAGACGGGGAACTTTCAAATTTTACTTTTAATCATATTTTGAACAACCTTACTGATTTTCAGCTTGATGGGAATTTATGTAGTTTCGAATGTTTAAATTGACCGAACTATATGTACAAGAGCCTAAACCTGAGGCCCTTGTCCTTTGAGAGGGGCCCGTACGCGAACGAAGGAATCGATCGTGACGACAATGTAGGTACGTGTGTAAAATTACAATTTTTTTAGTTGTAACAGATTATGTAATAAAGTGAAAATGATATGCACGTGGAACCTCTGTATAAAAGAAAAGGTATTTGAAACATGTGAAGTGGACGGTAGATGACGCAGGCCGCGTCACGCCGCCGTCACACGGGCCCGCGTCATTTGGACAGTCAAACACGCAGCCCGAGCTGGCGCACAGTGGACACGTATACATCGATGCGACACACAACTGTGTTTATTGATGTGATTGCTTGAAACCTAACGGCGGAGTCAAGGAAAGCGTTACTTTTTTAGTTTATTTTATTTTCAAAACAAACATGGGCTTGTAAACTTGGGCTCAACTACTCAGGGTGTAGTCTGCGATACGGCAGACGAGGATTTGGCGCTACAGCTGCGACCCAAATGCCCAGCATAGGGATTATGGACAAACACTTCCTTTGAGGGACCTATGCCCAGAACCGGACAAATGAACAGAAAGTTTGTCCAAAAATCGTTAGAACTTTGTAAGTACTAGAGCTTTGCAATTAAATTTAATGACATTAAACAATCAATTGTTGCGTACAGGCAGGCGACACGATATAATTACCGTGAATCAAAATTACTGCTTCAAACCATACCCGATGTAGCTGATAATAGTAACTGTAAAAATAATAAAAGCGTAGAATAGTTATTGATGGTTACAAAAAGTTAGTCCAAAATTATTCCCTAATAGACCGTGTAATTTTGCACAGTTCGCCCTCTTTTTTTTTTGTCAGTTTTTGCGATTGGCGCCAAAGTGCCTCCGCCACCGTATGGTAGCAATAACTCATTGACAATCCGAACACAGCCCGCTGACCCCGCCGGCCTGTCCTGAACATCAACACGACATTTCAACGTTTTATTGCGTTTTTGTCACATAATTTATTTATGGCCGTCAACTGAGATTGCATTCGTTTTGCATTTCTGTTGTATTCGGGTTTCATTTCCGCAGCTATTCTATTTCAAACTTAATTTTTTTGGCCATTATTTTTCGAGTACAATTAAAGTTTAACTTATAATCGTTTTAATTATTTACCGTAAAGAGTGCTCAAATATAAAAGATTTTTCTAACTTTTCTAGATAGTACTCAAATAATATACCAGCCGAATTCAACATAACTAAATATGTTACAATTAAGTGGAATCCTTTATTATACACTTGAATACTTGAATATTTGAAAAATTTACCTTCGCGTCTGTCTGTCCGAGGGAGAAGGCAGATGAGTATAGTACACTACCATAATTGTGTTACGTCCCTTGGTGGAAGAGAGACCGAGCCTATTGCCATATACCGGACACAATGCATACTTCGGGTTACTTCTAGTTGCTGCCACTATAAGGTAGAAAAACCTGGCAGTGCCTTCCAAGGATCGAATCCAGGATCACTCAATCGACAGTCGCGCTTGCAACCACTGGAGCAACACCTACCTAGGTGTGTTCTAATAAAAAAAAAACCCACGCCTGTAATCCCCGAGGAGGTAGGCAGAGCAATGTAGAACCCTCCCACGTTTCACCAGTTACGTTTACGTCCCACTATGAAATGGCTAGTAGCCATACACCGGGCACATATACAGACTCTGAGCTACTACTAGGAAATCTAAAGTAGAAAATTCAGTAGTGCCCGACCCGGGAATCGAACCCTGGAGTACCCGTTCGGCAGTCGCACTTGCAACCAACACGACCAACGAGGCATTTTCCAAAAAATATAGCAGATAATTCTTCTGTGGGAGAATTATTGCAGGTCAGGTCACTTAAACGGCATTTTTTTCCGTAAAGGGCGGGCGCGGGCGGCCTATTGACAAATATGAATATAATTTATCGGGGACTCGGCGCCGACGCGCGACTCCAGCCACAGAATGCAGAGCATTTTCAACGCAATGGCAACCACATTACTCTATTCGTCAGAAATCATATGATGTTAAAATGTTTGTTAGGTTACCGGTAAATAGGTGTTCTACCGACCATCTCTTTACTCTAACTTATTATTTTTTTATGTTTTCTCATTTAAAAAAACATAACGCCTGTAATCCCCGAAGAAGAAGGCAGAAGAGTGTTGTACCCTATCACGAGTACCTACAGCCGGGCGTGAGGAATTACATTCTCGGTGTATTAGACACTAAGTAACATTTATATACGAATATCAACACACCGGGTGCCTCATGGAATAGGCAGAGAATACAGAGTTCCAAGTATCTCTATCAAAATATGATCTTAGAAAAGCAAATAAATAGGTAGGTGCATATTTTTGACAAAGTGTCGTTGTAAGTTATTGGCACGCCGCGCGCCGGCGCCGCGCCGATCCGGTTCGTACGTTTTTTCTCCGCCGTCGATAGATGTGACCCCGACTTGTCAGTGCCCTGATAAGATTTCACATTTGAATGGGCGGTTCGCGTTATTTCAACCTTTTTACAGTTTTTAAGGGTAGGGCCTATGCGCGTACATATTAAACAGTTGGTATTTTTCGGTACTTATTTATACGTTTTGAAGGGAAGCCAGAGTAATAAACACTCGCCACAATAAATCGGCGAAGCTGTAGAGGTCACTAGGGTCAACAGAAAACGGTCCATTCGAAAAAAGACGCATTTATTCTGTTGTTATCCTATGATGCCTTGCCTTGCAACTTCGTTATGAACACATAATTGAGTAATAAGTAAACTACATAATTCTTCTGAATTGCTTACAAACGTGTTGCTGGGTCAAGACCGACATGGCCGGTTCAAGTATACTCTTGTAATTTATTATACTCGTATTGTAAAACTATTAGGTATATCGTAAAATATTGAAAAGGACATCTGTAAATTTAATTTTGAAGAGGTGTCATACAAGTAAGTACAAGTAAGTTCTACAGTTTTATTTGTTATAAAATATTTTTATATACCAAATAGTGATGTACAATCAACACATGTTCTACGGCTCTCTATTTCAACAGTTAAAAGACTCATTCCATGTATGAGTATATTTTAGATTATGTATCGTTGTGTCATTTAAAAGGTAATCTCAGATTCCTAGAACTCTGCAAGTGGGTGTAATGTGTAACGTGACTAACTGATACCTACGCAATGATTTACCCGCCCCGGGGCCGAACCCACATCATCGGCCGGCAATTAATTGAATAAAACAGAATGGGAACATTAAACTGTGCACATGCGCTGAGCGCTGATAAAACACTGAGAAAGATTGTTGGCTACACCTCGGGACACGAACAACTATAATATGTTATCATTATTTTTTATTTGCTTTTGATATTTAAAAAGTGAAAAGTGTAATCGTCTATCGCAATGCAAACGATTACAACATTACTACGTACGGGCATGTATGCTAAACGTATACAAATATTAAAATTATTGTCACTAAGTAACGTCAAATTATAAAATTTAAGAAGTGGATACTGAAGATACTATATTATATTGTATCTCTATATATATTTATATATATGTACATATACGGTATTACGTTATAATCTGACATTATGATCTCTTGCATAGTTTTACGGTTGTATTGGGGTTTTTTATTATAACTTATTTTAACTTATTATAACTTATTTTTACAATTTGCCTATCAAACAACAAGTGGGTCAAATGTTTGTTCCCTGAATGATGATATATTAAGATCATTCACAATCCTGAAACTAAGCAAATAATGTCGAAGGTGGAGACTCAGCTTTAATGGAGTTTAAGTGATGCGCCAGTGTAGATGGCCGACGGTGTAGCGCCGATGGAACAGGAGTCCAGTCCAAATAAAAGCTAACGAGCACAGCGCTCTGTACGGGAGCTTAGTAATGGCGTACAGCCGCACCGCGAGTTGGTATCAGTCTATTATATTTTTTTGTATTTTACGAACATTCATATTGTCACACCTATTTCTGGTAGGACAGGCAGATATGAACAATTTCCTCGTCTTACGGTCCTGGCAGTCCTCTTTAATCTATTCTATATTCGTTAAAGTCGTCACACAAGCTTTTCTATTGAAGGAACTTTTCATCCGGCCTTCTTTTAAGGTGTCTCCGATTTGATAAAAAAAAAAGTAACTTCACGCCTGTAATCCCCGAAGAGGTAGGCAGAGGAATGTAGAACATTCCCACGTTTCA
>DWFO01004770.1:0-11084 GCA_018246595.1 Mimoniades nurscia nurscia
ACGTTTACGTCCCACTATGGAATAGGTGGTGAGCCTATTGCCATGCATCGGGCACATATCCAGACTCCGAACCACTAAAATCTAAATTAGAAAATTTTGTAGTCTTCGACCCGGGAATCGAACCCTGGACCTCCCGATTGGCAGTCGCACTTGCAACAAACACGACTAACAAGGCAGTCAACTTATATTAACTCTTTATTATGACGCAGTTATTATATCCTCTATGTAAATTTCAAGGTAATATAATGTTGCTTTGAATGAAATGGCACTCTCTGATTCCACCGAACAGTGTCTGATGACGCACTGACCACTCATGAAGTTGTAGATGAGCGGGTTGATCGCTGAGTTGGCGTAGCACATCACGTGGGAGAGCAGCGCCACGAACGTTATTACGTCGTTCTGCTCCATGTCCAGGGTGTACCTGCAAGAGGCAGATGTTGGCTGAGTGGTCCTTGTGTTTTCTTACTAAATTCTCTATAGCGAGTTTTTTCATAAGTTCCCGTTGCTCAGAGTAGGTACCTACAGTCTTTCTCGCTGCGGTCGACAAAAACTCATGAAGAAGAATTGGCACATATAAAGAGTTAAGTTATATTTAGATCGTATAAGAAAAAACCTAACATCACGTCTGTGATCTCCGAAGAGTTAGGCGGAGAAGTGTAGAACCCTCCAGCATGTATAAAGATACCTACTTATAATACGTTTAATAAGAAAATACTGATGATACACAATGATGACAAAAGCAAAACAAATCTCCTTGAAGTAAGTTGTTACGCCTCTAGTGCCGGAAGAGAGACACGCAGTTCCAAGACCTTGAACGAAGATCTGACAAGTACAATAAGTCGTACCAATATTTGCGTACATGCGTATTAATAAATTCTCATACTTATAACGCCGATGTACCTATTTTTATCGCGATTCCATTGACGTAACACGTAACATCACACCTGTAATTACCAAAAAGGTAGACAGAGAAGTGCAGTATCCTCCAAGTTCGTCCTGTTAAATTATTCATTAACAGTTTTTTTTAAATATTCTGATTCTGAAGGTGTGGTTTTCATCCACGTGTATCTAAATTATCGGCGTCTCATCCAAGCCTTCGGCAGTAAAAAGGTGCCTGTTACCAACTTTAAACAATACAATCTGCAATAATACTATCCATATACATAAAACGGACTAATGTCTACTGTCTCTTAGATCTATTATGACTTATTATTAACACTAAATTATAACTAATGCTAACTCCTCTAAAAACCCTAACCAGTGCGACTGTCTTCAAATAAAATAATAGTCTAATCTCATAATCTCATGTTTCATAAGAGCCATGAACATACAAAAACGTTCAAAATCACGCACACCCGAAGTTCCGACAGACAACAAACCCACCGGCATCCGATAAAGAGCAACGCAGTAGAATGACACCAAGATACAAGGAACATTTTAAAAACAAATTGATTTTCACAAAATTTAATCAAGGACAAAGCCACATAATCGAAACCGAAATTGAATTTCTGATTGCCACGCAAACAAACGAGAGCTTAATTGATCAGGACTAAAGGAAGTAACTAAAGAATTTATCGGAACAAAAATAAATTGGAGGTGCACATAAAATAATTTGAAAGACAAGACAAAGGGAAACGGAGAAAGAATGGACAAGATTCATGGTGGATATTTAATTGGCAAGGATACGCTGACCGGATGGGTAATTAATATTAGAAGTATCCGAACGCTTTACAGTGACTTCATATTGGTCTTAGATACAAACATTAATTCCCGAAACCTACCTGGAGCATTACATAGTCACGACACCGAAAACGATGATGTAATATTGTTTTAGAAGTCATAAGCCACCAAGTTACGAGTAAAACACGTCAAACGGCTTGTGTACCAAGGGGAAACAGATAGAATTTAATGTGTTTATCTAATAGCAAGCGGCGTGCTTATAATATTGTTCGGTGGAACAAAAGTTTTTGTATATGATTTGACCATTTTGGTTGCATTTTAAAAATACTACATCATTAGCATTTAACTTTACGCTCTATAAGGACCATGTAAGAGTAACGTTTCATAGTATACATTATGTTGAGTAGAGAGTTTACAAGAAAACACACCAGCTCCTCGCCAGCCCCCTGTCCACTCTTACCGTGCCGAAGTAAACTTTTGTGTTGCTTACCAAACAGAAAATGTTCTCGCTCATGAATCCATAGTTTCACAACTGAGGTTTCACCTTAACGACCCTTAAATGATTTGTCAGCCCAGCTACTCGTGACCCCAAACGGATGTACCATGATTGATTACGCAATTACAAACATTGACACTTCATTGATAATTTATTCTCAAACATTAATAATGGCTGTTTACAACAGTCCCAAATTAAAGAATACTGTTCAATAGATTTTGCTATGTCTGCACATAGCGCGTATGCAATTCATATTTTAAAGATATTTTGCCAAAATTATAACGAATATGTTTCGTTTAAAATTTAAATGCATCCAACAAAACATACTTTTACTAACAGACTTGTAGTCTATAGATAAACCACAATACTGGTTATGTTTTAAGTGCCAAAAAATTTTTCCAATTGGAAATATGTAAAGATAATTCATCAAGGAAAGCTCGGCTTATTTATTCAGTAAAATAAATAGAAATTTGTCGTTATAACTCCTACCAAAGTCGATAATTTCACAGAAGTAGACCACCATATTAACCATCGCATCTGGTGACCAAGGACTTCGGCCTATCCGATTTACTATGTCAATATAAACTTAGCTTAAAAAAAAAGAAGTAAAAAAGTTTTTTTTTTAACTTAGCTTATTTTAAGAGTGATTTTATACTAAAATAATGATAATGTAGCTTACTATAATATTAAGACCATGGTCTAGTATTTTTTAAATCCAATGTACGTTTATCCCTTACAATGAAATCAGAACGCCTTACATTCTTTCTTACTCGACGTTTTTTACATGTATATTTTGATATGCATAATTTGTTATATCAATGTGTCAATTAACATAACAGTGAGGTAGATTTTGCTCCATTAAGTAATATTCCATGTAAAATCAAATCAAAGCTTTCTCCTTTCTTCTGTTAAATTTAATACCGAACCGTATCAAAGGCGTGAATTTCTCGCCGCTGCATCTCATTATATTTCTCGTGATAAAGAAATAGGAATAAAATTCCTCTTCTAGATTTCAAAAATAATTCGATATAAAAACACCAGTATCAGCATTTGTGTTTCATACAAATGAATCAAAAGGAGGATAAAAATTCGATAAATCCAATGATCATTATAGCACCGATGTGTCAATCAATATTACGTGTGTAAATCAATATTAGACCACACTGTTAAACATTTCTATAGTAGGTAATTATTCAAAAAAGCGTTGCAAGTTTTAACGCATGACATTGTGTCCACAATAAAATCACGTTTTGTAAATTAACTACACGACTTATTCCAACTCGATCTAGAAAAATTGTTAAGTTACTTAATGACTGTTGTAAAATTACGACTCAATTTAGTAGCATTCCAAATATGCTTTGGTAAATTACACAAATCGTTTCGAATATTGTACCTACTGGCAACACACTGACTTGCAATTTATTTGACCATTCGTTTTGTAATACTTTCGTAATACATTTGTAATGTTACAAAAAAATTTAACAGTGCAAGGTTGATCAACGTTGACAGGATAATGCATTGTTCTTTAACCATGAGTATAATAAATTCCTCGGTCAAGCGGTTGTAAGCGCAACCATTATTCCAAAAGTCCTGAATTCTATTCCCAGGTCGCGTTTTCTATGTATAGATTTACTCTTAGATTTTCTAGTATAAGCTATTAACAGCTTGGAGTGTGGATTTGTGCCCGGTGTATGGCAATACTCTCATGCCATATTCTAACTGGTGAAACGTGGGAATGTGCTACACACCTCTACCTCTTCGGAGATTACAGGGGTGATATCACTCACGTTTTCTTTGTTTGTTTCTTCACCTCTGTTATTTAATGATACAAAATCAATTTTTGCCTACTAATTATTAATGTTAGCTTTTCTCTATTTTTCGTTTAAATTATTATTGTTACTACCAGTATTTTAATTTGCGTTTTAAGTATACGGTCTTTAATATACCATCTAAGAAAATGTTACCTACGCAAAATGCTCCTCATTAGGAACTTGCTGAACTTTCGATACATAAACATAAAGGTGATATGCAAACTGTTATTGTACAAGTTGGTCATTTGTTTAATAGCGTAGATGCCAATGAGTCATAAGGTAGACAAACCCAAATATTTACTCACACGAGTTCAACTGCGGATATAAATAGCGCGAGAATAAATATATCAATTAACGTGGGATTGTGAAACAGCTCCTAAGCCGTGATGAAAAATTCAAATGAATATGTGGCTGAAAACATACTGTTTACGTACACGTCGAGAGTCGAACGTGGAGGCCGAGAACTTTGGAATTCTCGAAATAGTTTTAACAAAAGGAGAACGGTGTGCCCGTCACGATTTCTCGCGTGGTTCATTGGTATGCTAATTGTTTGACCAAAGTTTGATAACCGTGGGATCAATGTTGGATAACCGTGGGATCACTGTTGGTTAACCGTGGAATCAACGTTGGATAACTATGGAAACGAAATTGGCGAACCACCTGAATTACCTAAGTTCAAACAATGTAACTGTTTACGTAATGTAATGTAATGTAACTGAATACGTTTTAAAAAAATACACAAAATAGAATGAATGTGTTAATTGAGTACTAATACTTATAATGACGAACATAACGATTAAAATTTTGTTATTCTTTTTAATGTTCTCATGTAAGTGGCTAAATTAAGTCTTTATGAGAATAAAATATCTTAAACCGAAAAAAACCGAAAGATTGTATTTTCAGTCAAATTTCATTATAAATGAATTTGTGGTTAGGTTCAAGTGAGATAATATACGTAACATCACGCCACTTATCCACAAAGAGGTAGGCACAGGAATGTAGAACACTCCCACGTTTCACCAGTTACTTTTACGTACCACTATGGAATAGGTGGTGACCCTATTGCCATACATCGGGCACATATCCAGACTCCGAGTCACTACTAGAAAATTAAAATTAGAAAAGCTTAGTAGTGCCTGACCCGGGAATTGAACCCAGGGCCTCAAGTTCGGCAGTCGCACATGCAACCAACACGACCAACGAGGCAACGAATATTCTCATCATCACTCCATTAAAGTCCATAAATTGACACACGCCTCCCCTGAGATTAAGCCCATAAACCCCACGCTGGACATGCACATTGGGCATCTTAGAGCATAACTTCTCGCATCGCCTATGATGCTGCCCTTTGGCGGCCAGGGTATTTAGCTGTGCCTAGACAGACCGCGCCGTGCTGTGATCTGCCAGCGCCGGGCTTAGTCGCCTATTACGACCCTATGTATTCCGGCATGAGATCCGGGAATGTACTCTTAATCCACCCCGACACGGATATGTAATATTTTAGGTAAAACAAGTAAAAAAAATACTTTGTATCACTGCTATTATTTTTAATGACACATCGATTTAATGACAGGACACGTTCACACTTAATAACTCACCGGTGTAAGAAAAAATAAAATTCTCACAGTACGTACTTATGCGCTTCGCTTTAAATATTTAAATTCTCATTATTATGTATAGAACCTGTGAAAATTCTTTTCTACAGCGCATACTCACAAATAAAATATAAGAAAAAAGTAACATCATACCTGTAATGCCCGAAGGAGGAGGCATAGGAATGTAGAACACTCCCACGTTTCACCAGTTACGTTCACATTCCACTATTAAATGGGTGGTGAGCTTATTGCCATAAACCGGACACATATCCAGACTCTGAACCACTACTAGAATATCTAAATAAGAAACATTTTGTAGTGCCTGACCTGGTAATTGAACCCAGGACCTGCCGATCGACGGTCGCACTTGCAATTAACACGACCAACGAAGCAGTGAATATAAGTAAAATATAAGTAGCTGCAGAAATCTGGGATACACTGCTCGTACAAATTAAAAAAACTTAAGTTTTTATACTACCAGGTCACAATCCGCACTAGGCTACCGAGCCGCGCTTAGCAAGCGGTGCAGGCTCCGGCTATAACTCATCTCATTCGCAGAGGAGACTGGTATACATACATACATTTGTCTTCATGCCAGGTCCCTTGCGGGGTAGGCAGAGGGCACAGAATGCCAAACACTCTATTCTTACACATCTGTCGTACTTCATCCACATTCACGTTTTTTTTAAACTGGTATACAACCATAAAATGGTTAATCATTATAAAATAAAAAAAAGACAAGCTATCACGTTTACCCAGCTACACTTTTTCTAATTAAAGTCCCGGATGCAGCGGTCCCCCGGGATCTTCCAGCTTCTTTGCTGTTAGTTCTGCAGATACCTGTATTTAATGAGATTTTATCGTTTATAAAATTGGCGACGAAGGTGCAATTTCTCTACGTATTTTTCTTTGCTGCGTTGCTGCTCAAAATTGGATTTTTATTATTATTGTAAGAAATGAGCTTGCAGCTCATCTGGCATTGTGGAGCTATTCTGGTCCATGGACCAACATTCAAAGTCACGTAGGACTATAATTCTACTAGACCTAAGTATTTATTTCATAAAAATCCCTTCTGAAGATAGGAATTGAAAGTAATTTTAGTTTCAAAATGCAAAATTGTTAATTTGATAAAAAAAGCATCTTCGGTGGCGTGAACATTTTCACATGCTCTGATGTAATAGTCTAAGTACTATTTGTAACATAATCCTAAAAAGTCTTATTCTTATTGCTGATATTCATGATAAAGCCTCGTTTACCAATGCGTTTAAATGTAAACATAACATAAGGTAGGCAGAAGGATGTAGTACATTCCCACGTTTCACCAGTTACGTTTACGTTCCACTATGAAAATCACCGTTACGGAAAACAGTCCCGTAAGAATAGAAGATGCGGTATAAACATAGCCTTAATAACATATTCAAACACTCTACTGACATTATTCAGGAGAGCGAAACCCATTATTTTATTCCGGGCGAGCGCAAAATGACGGAACCGACTCTTACTCTCCGTCATACTTATTCAAGACAGACTTAAACCAATTTTCATCTTGCACCCTGTCGATTATAACGAACTTAGTTGAGATGGCGCTCTGAATAAGTTGGAGGCACTGAATAATAGTTCGCCGTTTTAAATTCACTATTAAAATAATACCGTTATATGTAGTTTTAACAAATCGTAACGAAAGTGTATTTGAAAGTCAATGACTACTACAAGTTGGTGATGTACTTCTGGAACAAGACGATGATATTATATGTCTTGGATGTGCTTTCAGCAGAGCCGCATGGAAGGGCCACCGCTGTTATAGAGAGAAGAGTGAGTGCGGAAATTTATGTGAATCAGGCGTTGGATAAGCTACTTAGGTGTCATCTTTTAAGCCAGCTAACTCGGTTAGTAACATATAGCTCCGTGCCAACACTACTGTACGGAGCGAGCGTTGGGTATGTAAGAAAGGGGACGAACGTAAAATAAACGCGGTCGAGATGAGGTCGTTGCGTCGCACTTGCGGCTTGACGCTCGCCGACCGCTTTCGTAATTCTAATGTAAGGATGATGTTTTGTATGAAAGATAGTATTGGTGTAAAATTGAGAAAAGGCATGCCCGGATGGTTGGACATAATGAGAAAATGGGTGATGTAAGAATGTGAAGCAGATTTACAATGCGAATTTTAATGGACGCAGGTGCCGAGGATGGATAAGACTCACCTATCTTGATCAAATAGACCAGATACTGGTTGATATGACGTGAGGATATGTATGTACGAGTATGTGTATAATAAAAATATTTGTTCAAATTGTATAGAGGACCGGCCTTTCGACAATTTGCATCATTATTGCCTATTCAAAATGCTCACTCTGATTGTGGCTTTACGATTCGATAGATAACTATGTCACTGATGAGGTATGCCGAATTCAGCATATCATTAAACTGTATATGCCGACAACAACAAATGTACGAGTATATGCCAACCATGGTAACCTGCCATCCCAATAAATTTATTCAAACAATATGCATACCTTCGAGCATACAACGAAAACAATTTAAATTGCATTAATATGTGATCGGGCGAAACTGTAAATCATCGCTGGATTATTCAAATATTTTATAGTTCAGTAGTATATGGATTTCATATACCTACAGAACTTCATTTGGTAAAAACTTAATTAAAAGATATGCATAATATATGTATAATTTAATTATACGCTCAATTATACACATTCCTTTATCTGAAATACATACCAATAAATTGAAAAAACAATACTAGAAAAGAACCCATTAATTAACAAGGGGTGATTTTGTGCAGTTGTCGTGAATTTTCTTAATTGACAATGGTTATTAAAATTAAACTATATTGATATATTTATTGAGTGAGATTCGCTACGTCACTCCGGGGTCTGGCGTTCTTGATTTAACGCTCTAGTGACATTAAAGAAGGCTTCATTTAAAAATAACAGTAAGCTTTATTCGTAGTAAGTCAAAAACAATTTTAACAAAAACATAATGGTCTCGGTTTCACAAAATTAACAGAAACAACAAAAACAATTTAAAAAGGTGTAACTTTCGCAAATAATGACAAACACTATAGTAATAATTAATTGTAGTTTACTTACATAGTGAATAAGTATCGCTTATTTATATAAAACTCTCCTCTGCCATAAGGAGAATCTCCCATTTCTGTAAAAAAATGAAATTTTGAAAATCCAATTTAATTTAATTGTAATTAAGACAAAATTCTTCCCGTCAATGGTTGAAGTAAACGGTTTTAAATATTACCGAGTAAACACTCATTACTTCATAAATTAATATTTGGCATTTTATTTTTTGTCAATTTATATATTATATACACATAAGTATATGTTGCTACATGCATGCATGCATATATTCTTCTTAAATGGACCATTTTTTAAATTGTCGTGATTATCTGGATGGTATAACCTTAAAGATCTGATATGCTTCTTATTGTATATGTAATTATCCAACATTTGTTTTAATCTCTAGATTTTATACTGTTATGAAAGTAAGTTCTATAACCCAAGCACTAACAAGAACGCCGTAACACACAAAACAACTTACGACGATGTCCTCTGGGCTGGCATATAGACATTCTTTTACTCCGCCTATTTTTTTTTCACTTGTCTCAAAACGTCTTTTTAAAATGACGCCGCAAAAAGTTCTTCGACGTAGAATCTTCCTCACATGCCTTGTCACGTTTTCCACGTCACATATTGATAAAATGAAAGTTATCAAAATTATAAATTGTTACTTTCATTAAAATTACATTACATAAAATTCTTTAACGTTATGCCTTGCTTCCATTCCTTGTACGTTTTCTACGTCACATATTGGTAAAACAAACATCATTAATTTTCCATTAACATCAAAAAACACTCATTTACGTATGTTTCTTAAACCATGACCACTATTCTGGACGGTCGGTCAAAAGTCACGCTAAGGGTCCTTACTTTTGTGAATTTGCATAATGGGAATTTAGGGAACAAATGTTTTTATGAGCTTAAAAAGCAGTTAAGGGCTCCGCACGCTGTGTCCTGATGGTGAAAATTAGGTAATTAGGTGGAGTTTTTTTTCGTTATTACGTCGAGTACAAAAATTAGGTAATTCGAAACGGTGACAGAATTACTGTTAAGGCTCTTCGCTCCACAAGAGGAAGTTGAATCTTAAATAGCATTGTAAATACTTTTAAGGTCGAATAACTAAAATGACCTACTTTTCAAAACTAAGAAGGGAAGTAACAAACACGTTTTATGCGCGTGTCGAATTTTTAGATTAATAAAAATATCATTTGTATGTACCAAATGCAAAAAAAGTCACATAATTATTTCGCAAATGTAATGCAAAGGCGCTGACGAGTTCATTATTCGCAACACAAAACCTCGACGGGGAACAATGCCACGAATGAAGCCTCGACAGTTGTATGATTTATACACCTTTCTGTTACAAGTGCCATTGTATTTGTATTTCGGTATTGTATTTGTATTGTTCAATTATAGGGTCAACAAGATCGTCGATATCGATGCTGTTATTGTTTTATTAAATGATATGTAAATTTTGTACCATGATGAAAACCCAAAAATATTACTAAAAATATTTTGATGATTTGAAATATTATAAGATATTATAATGATATGTACGTTTTCAAAGTACGTTACTATTGAATATATACTGGAAGATACACTGGAATATAAACTGGAAGGTAACATCATGCAATATGAAGTTGTGAAAGCTGTTAACATTGTTTTAACCAATATTATGTACACTACGATCCTGATAAAGCAAGCCACTAAACACTCACTAACGCTACTAATGTGTTCTGTTAATTTAATTAGAAAATCATGACAAATCCATGTAAGTATCCATATATTTTATATTCATTTGGACGAAACACTTACCATTGATCAATGTATATATTCAATTATAAAGTCCAGTTTTCATTTAAAATCTTATCTAGACATCGTCTGAAACCTATATAATATATTAATGAAATATTTTAATTGATTGTTTGATATCAAATATTTTCTCTACTATTACTTCCTAAAAGGAAGTAATAGTGGAGAAAATATTAATATATAAACCGAACTCTGTAGGCGTATAATGTGGTTGCGGTCGGCGCCATTAATGTCGAAATCACGGGAAGTAATATTTGCATAATAAGACGCGCCGATCGAGCTTGTGATCAGGTGTTATAATTTAACTACGAGTAGTATGCTTCGAAAATGCGCTGAAAGAAATTATAGCCAATTATAACTAGAAACCATAGAAATTTCCTAGGTTTTCGTAACTCTCTCTTTAGTTAAAAGCGGAGGGAACCTGACGCAGGCAAGTAAGACGTACGAACATACTTACTAACGGAAAATGAAACATCACATGGAATCAGGATTTCCTTAGAGTTCTCTAACGCCTGTATTGTTCTCTTAGTCACGTAAAGTTTGCCAATACGGACTTGGTTAGCATAGAAAACTAATGCCTCATAATAACTAACTCGTAACC
>DWFO01004771.1:0-11077 GCA_018246595.1 Mimoniades nurscia nurscia
GCCAGTGTATAATCAACACGGACACTAAATTGCCTGACGTAAGCATCTACGATTAACGTGAAGGAGGGCAACTCTACAATGTTACACCGGAGCATTCTAATACGCATATAGTGCGTTTATTTCCGTCTGCGTACAGGAATACTAGCTGTTATTTTGGATTTAGTTGATATAAATAGAGGCATTGTGAATGCCGTGTTTGACCTACATTTTGTACCAAATACTGCAGCGGATTCGGGAAGAGCGATAGTTTTTCATTGTTGACATTCTCCGGTTTGCTATTCATCTATTTAATAGCTTAAATGTCTCATAAATAGTTTTATTCGATAGCGCTATAAATTATGATGGTAACGATTTGAATTTAGAATGAGCTGTTTTTCTATTAACTCACACATTTTAGTACCGTTTAATACAATGGTCAATATGTCAGACATTAAGAATTACGATGTTCGGTGATGATGACGATTTAAGATGTCTTTTTTTGTATGGTTAAATAATATTCATAATAGCCAGAACCCTGGCATGAAGTAAGTATCGTGATTTAACTTTACCATAACTCTCGTACCATTTCTTTAAAAAAAGCCAAGTATCTAGCTGAATGTAAAACTTGTGTAGACGATAAAAGCTTTCATAACAATATATAACTTTTTTGGATTAACTCTGGGATCATATTTCATAAACAAACGCACAAACATCCAGCTAAATACATTATACGAGTACTATGAAACTGCCACGCTAAGGAACGAATTAAAACATATTGTTCTAAAGCCTAACTAGAGAACATTGGGGTGCGCTAGCAGTCGGTCGTACGCGAGCGTCACAATGAAGCTCGCGCGGCATCAACTATTTACAGCGGGCGTGAAGCTCCGTGCCGCGCCGGCCCACTGAATTATAAATGACGCTTTGCATCCTCTTGTTGCCGGCGCACTGTTTGCACGCAATTTACTTACTAACATTTGTTACGGACTTAATGTAATGCCACAACGCGCTATATTAATAAATATTATTATTACTATACATGCTAAGACACCTAGGTGTAGGCAGAGGTCACCGGTGTCAAACATCACTTTCCTCATAGATCTCACGTCCTTCTATTTTACTAATATTAACTTCTAGTTAACGTCAAGATTTTAATAATTTAGATTTTATAGTTGTGGCTCGGTGTTAGGACACGTGTCCGGTGTATGGTAAGAGGCTCGGTACCTATTCCACACTGGGACGTAATAATAACTGGTGAAACGTGGTAGTGATGATACGTAATTATTATTAATAATTACTATTGTCTTTCCGTCAAGTCCCATTTCCCTTACGGGGTAGGCAGAGAGCACGAGTGTCAATAACCTCGACCCTTGTACACCTACCGTGCTTTTAAATTCATCACTTTCATGCGCACATTGCGAACGTGTAAATAAAAGCCCTTTTCGTTAGGTACCGTTCGAAACTACAATTAAAACTCACGCGAGTGTTTAGCTTGAACTTCAATAACATTTTAATTGCCCCACGTGGCGACTGCAAGACATCCAAACAAACGTCCCTTAATAGAGTTGTTCTCGACGGATGCGGCCGGTAAATTGGATTCGAAGCTAGGGTTCAGCTCGTATTACGTCTGTAAGCGTGTATTTACTCTACGTATGTCATTTAATTTGGCGCAATGGAGAAATAATAATTACTATCTGCCAACTACGCCGGTGATGACTGATAGGGAAGTCAGATGTCACCGGAACCAGCGTGCGTGTAAGAGAGTGATCGATGTAGAAGAAAATCAGGCATGTAGGAGCGCCTGTATCTACACTCGGTGTTCTCTGGCTAGTTTACCGGAAAGCTTTAAATATATTTATTTCGATATTTTAAGAAATAAATCATAAGTATCTGAAAAACTGTCACCTCATTCGAGGTTGACTTTACAAACCATAAACAAACAAGCAGCGTTGTGACAGTTATAGTGTGACTGAGTTTATCCAATAGCACCACAGGCACAAAAATATAAAAAACATACATTTAAAAAATACAGGATATACGAGTATATATATGTGTAGCTGTTGAAATTTGCGTGACGCTAAATTGAAAACCTGATTATCTGTAGTCTGTTGATAATATTAAGAACTTAATTTTGATCAATCTTTCGTTCTTTTAATTTATTTTCTTTGCCTGATTGTAAATTTAGTGTTTAGTCATTTAATACCTTTCTTCATTGTTAATCAACAATACTTCATAGTCTTTACATCATTATTATATCGATAACTTTATCACATATTTAAAAATTGTAAGCGTAAAATAAAACTCTGTGAAATATTTCCTCGGAGGATATGTTGACATTTTGCAAAACGCTTTAAGTCCATGCTGGCCTTAAAGCATTTAAAACGTTTAAAGATAAGCATGGAATTTCCACCGATTTACAAGTACCTTTAAACGGCAGTATTAATATGGATTTCCTGTTTAATATAAATTTTACTGATTATTTGGGTGCTGCTAAATACCTGGCCAGGTGCCGTGTCCAAGTGATGACGTCACAAAACATTACTATGGCCACTGATAAGAGAGTATCAATCGCGTAGTCGTATGTAGAGATGACTCTACGCCAAGTGCCTTAATAATTACGAGTTCTGCCCTGCCCTGGTTCATTTTGCATATTCAATAATAATATCACTTTCATTAGTCTGTTTTTATGCTTCACGTATGTAAAACAAATCATTGACATATACATATGTACATATTATTCGATGGTTTAATACTTGTTTCGTTAGGCCTTCCTGAATTTTAAGTAAAAATTTTACTTCGGAATGCAGCGTAAATTTAATAGAGCTTCTTAATTTCTTTTGTATATTAAATTGAAAATCCAATTTGTATATTGAATTTAATATTTAAAAAAACAGTTTGTAGAAACATTGTCTGACATCCTGGAATCAAAAAGTAATCATAGGTTTCGTAACAAATCGTATTATATTCCTATAAGTTTTACTTGCACCCAACGAAGCGCTTAGGTCACTTTGATTGCTAAGATCCTGTCCAGAAGGGGCGAATTCGCCGCGAAACGTTTCGCGCGAATTCATTCGCGCGTTACAATTACAACAAGGCGACTATTTTCTATGGACTCGCGCGCAATACGCGCGAGTCGAAAGTCTGGCGTAGTGCACGCGATTTACGCGCGTATTTTGAATTCGTGCGATGCTTGTGGACGCGATGTATTGGCGCCTAGTATCTTGGTAATCGCGCGAATGAATTCTCGCGAAACGTTTCGCGGCGAATTCGCCCTTTCTGGACAGGGTCTAAGTTATAAGTATTTCAATAGATTATTTATAGAATTGCAAATTGTATTCATCTTTTGCAATAGCGAATAAACTTTATGCTCATATGTGCCGACACCTTGTCAATGTGACCCAAAACCCGTACGCAACCCCGAAAAACATAAAGTTATACTTACGTGGTACCTAGTTATAATTTTTCTGTTTTTTATGTTATTTTGGGTATTATTTTTTTGTCATTAATTAAATTAAGTGTTGTATTTACCGTTTTAATTAAGTAATTAAAATAAATATATAATTAATATTCCTATCATTGAGTAGTAAAATTAGAGTTTTATTCCAAGTCTGGCTAATCGAAAAATCACAGATGATAGTTTTGCCATTGCGCGGGATCTTAAAACGATAAACCATAGACCATATTTCCGATAATCTGTCTGTAATAATTGCATATTTTATTACAAGAGCTGTAAGAGTTTATTGTTTTTTTTAACTTTCAACATAGCGAACATTAATTTTATTAATACATTCAGTGTCCTTACTTTTTAAATCCACATCTACATATTTTCAATAAAATTTTATAAATCATAGATTACAGAGTATGCTTTGTAATGTAAGAGGTGCCTTTGCTTACGGACTGATGAGTTATTGGTACTAAGGAAAACGAATTAAAGACTACTAGTTATTGTTAATAGTTGGTATTGAAAATATTTATAGTATACGATGTACATTTTATTTATAGAGATATAGGCGTACTTTGTACGTTGCACATAAAATTAAAATTTAATTTTGGCCTGGACATAGATGAATTTTATTATTTCAGATAGATTTTTAGTTTGGAAAAATATAAAGAATATATAATACCTATATATTGCGTGTTGTTCTCCGCCTTCCTCGGGAGGTAACAAGCGTGTTGACAATAATTATAATAACATATTGCACATTTCTTTACTATCAAAATTTGCTATTTTTGAACATTTTGGATTATCCTGACACGCCCCTGGCGCGTGTGCCGAGTAGGGGGTGTTGCAACAGAGGCGGGGGCACCATTGACGCGCGTCTCTCAATGGCAATGAATCTGGGTCACCATCGTGACGTCAGACCTGGCCTACATACGCCGGGCGGATCCCGGATGCCCGAACACGAAACTAAGTTTTATGCAAGAGCAAGGTGCTTTATATATAGAATAGGAGAGGTGCTTAAAGGATTTCGCTAGGCCATTTATAGCCACCGTTTAATTGCTCTTATTTTGATTATCTTCTATTTTATGTGATAGTACCTACTTAAAAAGCTGTAAATACTTTTCCGAGTGTCCTTACAGTAACATTTGGGTTATGTGCTGTTTTATTTTGAAATGACCGTTATATTTGAAATTAATTTTATAAGTCAGAAAAAGTTTTATTGATTACTTTAACTGTACAAAGAAAACAAGGTTAGCAATTTTTTAGCAATAAATAAATACTTAAATTTGTTCAGCTATTGTTAAAGCAAATTCTGGTGTCCTAAGTCGAGAAACACGAGCAAAACACGTATTTTGTTAAGGGAATTTGATTAGTATTTTGCAAACATACACGTCTCATTTGAACAAAAGGTTTTTGTATTATTTTTTGAAGTAGTAGGTATCCATTCAAAAGTCAGCAATTCAGTAGTCGGTACATATGTACGATACATTCGTTCTTGAATAAACGTACACGTCTTATTTGAACAAAAGGTTTTTTTAAATTATGTTTTGAAGTAAGAATTATCCGTTCAAAAATCAGTAATTCAGTAATCGATATAGGTATGTACATGTGCGTTCGTTCGGGAATAAGCAATATTTTTTCATTTAGAGAAGAGATGGATTTATGTGCGTACACATAAATTTTAATTATTTTTAAGTTTCAAAAGTATTGTATCGATACACGACAAATCTTTTGCCATTCAACCGTGACAGAATATTCAAACTTGATATAACATTCCCAGATGCTCTATTCTTAAATCAATAATAAAATATGTGCTTAAACTCAAGTGTAATAAGATTCATACACGTTCGCAGTCCGATTTTGACGGATAACTCAACTTTCGTGAAGCGATTCGTAACAGTTTAGTGAAGCCCTAATATTGTTTAGACGAAAATAGATCGAATCGTAATTATTAGAATCACCTGAAACGGTATATTTAACTTGCGCCAAAGGTTCGTCTTATAACAACAAAAATAGAAAACAACACACATTCCCATAATAATTGTTAGAATTTTGGCCTATATACATCCGCTGTATACATAGGTTTTTTTAAACTTCGCTCACTCTCCTCCCTTCACCTTGAACGTGAATTCGTAGTAAAGTATTTAGGTACAGAGCTATTAAAGCAAGTTTTTGTGCTCAGCCCAATAGTTCCATCGAAATGGTGAGATCCCAATAAAATATCTTAGAATGTTCCATACAGACTTGTGGACTACCCATTAAACTTCTATTAAGACCTTCTATATGGTTCTATATGGTTTACGCCAGTTTATTCATGACGCCAATATTTTTTAACATACATTTTTGATATAATAAAAAAAAACTGTAATACTCGTATATTGTGCGAGAAGCATTTATATTTATGAACAATTATGTACTTTATAATTACTAATTATTATTTTGAGTAGGTAAAAAAGAAGACTATGAAAGTATTTCATTGCGTACCAATAATAAATAAACTATTCAATGGCAAGAAATTAGTGACAGAAAGACTAAATTCCCGACTTAACATCACGCCTGTATCTCGCCTAAGAGGAGACAGTACTCCCACATTTCACCTGTCATATTATAAGTCTCAAGTAACGTGGGCTAAGCCTATTGACAGACACCAGGTACAAATCCAGACTCCGAGCTGCACTGGAAATTTGTAATTCCCAATTTTATGGGGAAAAACGATACGTTACTATATAAAACTGGACATTATTCGTTAATCTTGAAGGACATTAAAGTATCATAGTATTCAATATAGATACTATTGCAGGTTCCCAGATTTTGTCACATCTTGTATTGATACAAAACTAACTAGGTATGTCTAGTGCTACGCCTATTGCGATAATTTTTACATTAAAATAACTAATGCATATGCAACATTACCACAGATTTTGAAAGGTATTGAACGATTATTAGACGGTACTTTTTTTCACGACTCATAACGGCTTTAAAAAAACTTTCCAGTGTTGCTAGATTTTTGCTGTGGCTGGTTAAGGTATCGTTTGTAAGAAACTTTTCTTTTAATCTTTCAACTATTACAAGGTGCCAGTGTACATTCACACGTTGGTTATAGGCGTGATGTTAGGTTAACATATACATTTTATTTCAATAATCGCCAAATCATCGTTCAATACAAAATAGTTGAATCGAGTGATAATAAGCTGTAAAATTTTAACATCCACAGTACAAGGAAATCTATATGCCATTGCCGTTGTGACAGACTGGGCAGCTTCAACCAACAGATCAACAATGGCTACGTACAATACACGCGCGACATACGTTATCTGTGTCCCAGTTCTGTCGGAACTCTGTCTCCTTTGTATATTCTGTGGCGTTTGTCGTAAGGAACCCACAATACACAGTACGACAATGGCTCGCTATTGTGACGTAGCAGACACGTCGTAGAATGATACCATCTGGCTATTTATACTGTTAACGTTTTCTCCCGAGTTACTCACATCGAGTTATTATTAAATGATAATGGAATTAAAATACCATAATTTAATATTGTGATTCTAAGTTATGTAATTTACAATAGGGAACGGTTTTTTTTTTGGGAGTATATTACACTCAGAGGAGTGTAATATACTCCCGTGTAGGCAGAGGCCTACCTCTTCAAGGATTACAGGCGTGATGTTACGTTTTTTACATTTTTTAAAAGAAACAATACAATAATTTAGCGCGTTGCAGATTATAAATGAAATGTAAAAGGCAAATATCAAAACTTGGTTTATTTACGATTTTATTTTCAACTAAAAGTATCTTTACGTAATTGATATCATATGTTATAAAGATTTTTACCTGGGGACGATGGAACGAACTAGACCGCGATCCGTTGTAACATTTATTGCTACGTGCTACGAGCTACGACGCTACGGAAAGGCTTTATTGGACAAATATAATCATCGTAATTGTCTATCGAATTGATAACAAATATGTTATAAATATCAATTATAATCTATATTATAGAGTTAACAATATTAAATTTGTATAAACAAGGTCTTTACATTTTAATTCTGTGCGTAATGACTGTCCGTTTTCCTTACATTGTTTAAATACATATATAATAATAAACAACAGCGCCATCTGTTTCAGTTGTATGTACTGTGATTATAAAGAAAATAACAAATTCACGCTTTTACTTCCCTAAAAGCGTAGTCAATACAAGGACATTATTTGCAAATAAAATCTCTATATGTAATTTTGATTTGTACTTGTAACTATTACAATTAATACATAGTAAGCATAAGGATATAAACACATTCAACAAATTATGACTTATAAAACGTTATAATTTAGCAAATCACAACTATTGTTATTTAATTAGTATTCTTAGTATTCAATAGTTCTCACAGTTTTTTTTCATGCATGAAAGAAAGGTCCAACCGTACCAGGCCGAACAAATTCAAATTCGCACCATTTAATGTAGTGGCAAATTAATATACATATATTTACTTCACTAAATAGTTAATAAGCTAATGTTTCATGTAGTATCGTAACTCCAGAATCACTCTGTGCAAGTGTGGCGAAGTGCACGTGCAAAAAATTTTACGACCAATATTTGAAAAAAAAAAAAAAAAAAACAAACAGGCCTGTAAGGTTAAAAATATTTATCAATCGGTGCTATATCCGTGGTATATGAACGTAACAACTTTACATTACATTAACATTAACATTAAATTACATACATTAACATTAAATTACGTTTCATTAACGTTCACGTCCCACTATGAAATAGTTGGTGAGCCTATGGCCATACACCGCGCGCATATCCAGACTCTAAGCCACTACTAGAAAATTTAGTAGTGCCGAATCGGGAATCGAACCCAGGACCTCCCGTTCGGCAGTCGCACTTGCAACCAACAGGACCAACGAGGCAGTCAGTAGCATATAGTTACATATGCCAATAATATAGAAAAATGGCAGAAACGTATAAACCTTACCCAAAGAAAAGGAATAATAGCACATCGTCACGTCTCTAACCCAATGGTAACTTTATATTGAAGAGTAATCACAATATGATGATTTAGATTTAAAAATATGATTTAGAATTGTCAGGAACCTGGATGAAAAATTTACGGAAATAGCGGCTTGCGTGAATTGAGAACCATTTCAGATTCACGCGACATTCCTTTGTGGTTTTCATTGATTTATAAATATTGCATATGAACAAGATGCGTAAACTTAACAAAAGCGTACAAGTCGTTACAGACGGAGCTAGATATAATATACATATGTATATTATAACAAGGCATAAAACGACATATTACATAATATTATGTATATGTTTCCTGTAATACCACTCGAATAACCGCACATGTAGCTATAACATTCTAATAGCTAATTTTTCTTTCTTACTTCGTCAAAATAAGTGAATAGATATAGCAAGGCATATCTCGGTACAGCAAGACATTATTTTGCTGTAATTATTATAGGACAATATATTATTGTATATTATAGCTCCATGTGTGACTCGTGAAATTGAAAAATCGTTTCCACATAGCTATAGGTACATAAAAGACTTGAATCCACACGGGCATTCGTCATTAGCGTTATGAACAACTATTGATTCATGATTCATCTCATATTATGATGTTTTTAGTAACATGATTATATGAGGATAAAATGCATTGTGTTTACAGACTGTAACTAACGCGAATATAATTATAAATCAGTTAATAATGTCACTGAATCAAAAGCGTTACGTCCAAGGCTTGTTAACCGGTTAATTTTTAAACCTTAATCAGCGCATATATCTAAAGAGCGTTTTATAAAGGTTTAGCTCTACCTTAACCTCAAAAAACCGATTTCCTTAAAGACCAAAATTATAAGGATTCTGTATCAAAAAACCGGTATAAACCGGTTTAAACCTCTATAAAAAGTTTTTTTGGAAAAATATACAAGTCGAAATACTCCCGCGCGCAGCAATTGTGTGACGTAGTAGCAGTTTTGGCTTAAACCGGTTTATTTAGGTTTTTGAAGCGTTCTCTTCTTAATTGAAAATAAATTCGCTCCAAGCGGAATTTGTTCTAAAAACCTTTAAAAAATATTATTAACCTGTATTTTTTAAACCGGTTCCAAGCCTTGGTTACGTCATAACAGTCGCAAACTTTCCATTAATTATTTCTGTTCTGTTTAATATACTCGTATGTATGCGAATAAGTACAACAGATACATATGTATCCATATTAATAAAAATGCGCAAAAAAAATAGGTATATTTTACCAATTTAATGACAATTCAAACACCGTAAATACAATTTATCTACACAAAAACCACAAGGGTCAAAAAAGTTTGCATTGAATTTTTAAAATAAGTTTGTATCAATTATTAAGTACAAAGAGCTTATGATATATGTATGTATATGTTGTATTTATCTTTATTAACTTCGCAGTATAATCATTTATCTTTATATTTTTTTATAATATCTTTTAATTGAAGTGATCGCAAGATTGAAACCCTAACAAAGTTTACGAATGGTGTAATTTTACATGATCTGTTATTAGACTGGCCGCGTAAAAAGTAAGTATATCTTTATAACGCAAAATGACTCGTCCCTATAACTCATACGTCAATAACACATCCCGAATACCTCTAATATTTTCCGTGTATTTTGCCAGATCATCAATCGTAAATGGATTCTCTGCCCGTGGTCCTAAAATCGTTAATTTCGTCACTTACCAAATGATGAGATTATCAGTAGATGGGAACCACCAGGTCTAGGTGGACCGGGCGGGGGATGCAGCGCCCCGCCCCGCCCCGCCCGGCCCCGCGCCCTCTAGGAAAAAACCTCATACAAAACAGATCGATCGATATGAACGTTCACTCGTTTCTCCACCAACACGATCGACTTTCATTTAATCTGCGATGTTCTGCTCTATCACGCCAACACTTACACCTTCTAGGTATGCTCTAAGAATGTTTGGATCGATATTCTCGGATAAATGGAGGGATGTAAGGATATCGAATGTATGCTATCGCTAATGATATTCAATTAGGGTATGAAATGAATCGATTGAACGTGAATTTTGAAATATCTGATAGCAATACGGGTAAATTACATCCTGAAAAACATAAAGTTGGAGGTTGATAAACGATGTCATTTTGGAAATTTGTCGTAACCGCGGACGAGGTCGATAGATCACGGTTGGCAGGTGTAGGGGTGAAGGTTACGAGGAGTGGGGGCCGAGTGCGACGGTTGCGATCGTGAATTTTAAGCGGTCGCTCGGGCACGGCAAAAGATGCGAGGGTTGGGAGGCGGTGCGGAGGCTGCGCGTGGCGCGGGGAGGACACGCCCGGACGGGTTGCATAACGCTGGTCGTGCTTCGCGCGCGGCCGATATCGACGTGCGCGGGGCGCATGCGCGACGCGTACCTTCGCAGCCGAAGCCCTGCCCGATGAGCCCCCACAGCAGGTCCGAGCAGTGGTGGCAGTAGGTGGGCTTGTGGAAGGTCTTCTTAGCGAAGGAATGGCGTTGCGGCGCGGGCGCGGCCTGCGCCATGGCGGGCGCGCGGGCCGGGCCGGAAGGGCGCGCTACTCATGCCGCGGCGCCCAGGGGCGCGCCGCGCTCGTCGAGCGGCTGTCGCGGCCCACCATCGCGGCGCGTCTGCCGCCCGCGCCCACCCCGCC
>DWFO01004772.1:0-11076 GCA_018246595.1 Mimoniades nurscia nurscia
ATTCTGACGAACAAGTCTTTGTTTGATCCTAGAAACACTCCCAGCATCAACAAGTCGACTCTTGGCACATTTACGCTTTTGCCTTTGTAAATCCTAGCCCCATTCTTGTAATTTTACTTTTTATTAATTAATAATCTAAAGAAAGTACACGGGATATATGAACAAACAACAGCTGTCAATGAGGTCTAGTCCGTAGTCGAACGTGACTTCATTCGCTCTGATTGGCGTTCAACATAAGATGGCGGATTGTCGTATTTTGTAGTTTTATTTTATCAAAATAATAAATAATCCCACTCATAACTATAAATTAAATACGTGTTTTGCAATCCATTATTCACGTTTCATAGAATAAATTTAATAAATGCATAATTTTAATGACTTTCGATTACTGTCATCATCCCTATTCTATATAAGTTGTTACAGATCAATAACAATCTCTTTGACCAATATCAATTCGCTGGAACCAGAAATATAAGATCAATTGTTATGAATATTTAAAAGATGCTAATAAATTAATGTACTATCTGAAAATTTCCTGATCGTTTTAAAGTTGTCGACAAATGAAATAAACCACTGACTGCACGTACTACTAGGAAACAGCGTCTACAAAGTATTGTGTACAAAAATTACTTTCTACATAACAGCTAAAAAGAATTTAATGAAATATGAAGTTTTTATTGGTCTTACAGGTATGCCTCTAACGCGTTTTATTTCATGTTGCATTTTACCAGCATGATGAACCATTGTAATTTTTTATATCTT
Source organism: Mimoniades nurscia nurscia (assembly GCA_018246595.1). Lineage (NCBI taxonomy): Eukaryota > Metazoa > Arthropoda > Insecta > Lepidoptera > Hesperiidae > Mimoniades > Mimoniades nurscia. The sequence continues at coordinate 763 of DWFO01004772.1, forward strand.
AACTTGAAGCTACAAAAAAATAGTTCGGTCGGTTGATCTGACCCATAAATATTGAATAATAAGTAAAAAGAAACAACTGGAAATGTTAAAACTTATTTAATATCACAACCTTATACTCAATTTATGTAATGGCTCAATGTAAATATTTAAAAACTATAGCTATATATATGATGTAATCAGATCTTGTTATGTCCTATTCTTGTTATTGAGATAACTTATCTCTGCACTACTGCTTCTACAGCAACTATTAATCTGTAGAAAACATAGAATTTAGCATATACAAGAAAATATTTATATAGATGATAACATGATGTTCAAATCCACATTCTAACAATGCCAACTTACTTTTCAAGTAGTACATTCCTTTGTTTTTCTATGTCAAGTCTATCTCTTTCAATTTTCAGTCTAATGTTGTTGCAGCGTTTTTTTTCTAACAACTTTTGCTTCTCTATTCTTATTCTTTCTTCTTCTAAATTCAAGAGTCTATCATGAACAAGCCCTGTGAATGACATGATTTATATTTGTTACATATATTATTATTATTATAAGCAGTACATTTGTGTAAATTTAAAATTAAAGCTATAGATAGCCTGGTTGAATATGTGGTTATAACCTTGACTACTGATTGAATGATCCAGGGTTCAAATGTTCCATTCCTGGTTGGGTGCCATTGGATCTTTCTAACTTAGAATCTGTAGTAGTAATTTGCAATCTTGATTTGTACGGAATCGCCCCACCACCCATTCCATAGTGGGTCGTAAACGTAACTCGTAAAACGTGGAAGTGTTCTACTTTCCTCTGGCTACCTCTTCGGGAATTACAGGGATGATGTTACGTCATATTATTGCATTGTCATCGGTCCTTGACAACTATACAAAAATTCAAATCAATCCGACGTTTCGAAGTCGGTCAAAAATCAAAATAGCGTTCAAAGATTCCGTTACATACATACATAGATAGATACAACCGAAGCTAATAAAAGCGTGTTAAAAAAGAAAATGAACCTTTGTTCCATTATTATAACAACTATACTCGCGTGTTTACCGCATCGCTAGGACTGAGGTGCCTCGACACGTACTAGTAAAATGCACTGTATTTTGTACCTAATTACAAGCCGCTAGAGATTAAATTACAGTACTGGGACTCGTAAAGGAGTGACCTTGACATAGCGGTTGAAGAACTAACTTGTACGAATGGGTTACCCATTGAATAGTGTTATCCACAAAATATTAATAACCCCTTGAAGGGATTACCCAATCGATAGTGTTATCCACAAAATATTAATAACCCCTTGAAGGGGTTACCCAATCGATAGTGTTATCCACAAAATACTAATAACCACTTGAAAGGGTAAGCCGAACGAACGGGTTTTGAAGGGGTTAACCCTTCCAATGGGTTATCATCAAAAAGGGTAACCAATATGTGAGGGGTTTTGAAACCAACCCTTTCGAAAAACCCTATCAAAAACCCTTTCGAGGGTTTACGAAACGGTCCCTGGTTCTGAGAGGAGATTGTGCACTAAGTACCGAATATTTTTAACGGGTGATACATGTGCAGTCGAGACGGCATTCACGAGGTGGTTTTTTTTTGAACAGTAAATACGACAAACGAATTAGTTATTTATGCATATCTTCAATTCAGGTATCGAAGCGTGAACTAATGTTCAGACAATACCCATTTGACGGTTAAGTTGACCTCTACAGGTCACTTGAACCTTAACCATAGCCCTGTCTGTAAGGATAGAAATACATATTTAACAATCGGCGCTGTCTGCCTACTCCATATGAGTTCAGGCATGATAGCATAATAATGTCTAGGTCTGAGCATGTGTTAAATATTTATCAAAACCAAGTAAAACCACGTGACCGGACCTAATACAACATTCATTATAGTGTCCGGCACACTTCGGATGTTCACATTACGACAGTTGACGCGAAGACAGAGTAAATATGATTCACAGCGCGTTATCAATGAGACTGTAATAATAAATGCGCTACTATCTGGGAACGGGTCGTTTACCGCGCACGTGACCGACGTTGACGCGAGTACGGGGAAAATGACGAAAGTCGCTAAACTGAAGAATAAACATAGATAAACGGGAGAATCCGATGTATATTGGGTACTAATTAGCGGTATTTTATTTTAACAGTGTGATTAAAAGAACTGTGTAACTGCATGTTTGAACCACTCCACTTGCGCAAGACGGGCATACTCAATATAAGCGCGTTCTTCTACTGCTTATAGAGATGTGGAAAAAGGAGGCTGAATATGTTTTGTTTGAGTAGTATGGTTTAAAAATTTTTCTCATCGAAATCTTTATTCGAACGTCCGGAAACATTTACAGATGTAAAGGCACAGAACTACTAAATATAAGAGCAGTTTCAATTTGGCTCCAGCGAGTATGGAACTAATCGCTCCCTAGTCTGAAGAACAAAATCACCACAAAATTCTTCCAAAAGAAAATACAAATTAGCACTGTTGAAGAGACGACTCGCTTAAAAACATATACAAACCCGCCGTCCACTGCAAATATATTATATTAAAAATGGTTTTTGTACGATCTTTTGCAACTATAGAATAAAATTTAATTTTCATAGGAGCCCCAGCAATTTAACAGATAACCAGTATTAAATAAAGATCCTTTTTGATAACAGATCTCTATTTTAGTAAAACGTTATAAAATAATAATCGGAAATAAACACAGAAGATAACTTTATTCTTATAAATAAGGAAGAACAAGTACAAGATAAAAATAGGAAACCACATAGACAGAACAGTTGCAAATAAAATTTTTCACAATAAAATAAAGTAAAAAACAATAGTGAGAACAATAATACCCTACGAAACAAAAACAATATTATTAGGTACAGTTCAACATATCTAGACACAATATCAGCTGGAAACCGGTCCCTTAACGCTCTCCTTACGAAATTTGACGCAAACAGTGTGACGAAGATATGTAAAGTTGTTTTGTGACGCGTATCTTTACAATATACGTGTCATCACGTTAAATAATGCAAAGTTATCGATAATTGCACTGACTCAGCAGTTATTCCAGTAGATGTACCACTAAACTTTGGTGAAACAGAACATATGATGCAAGTATGATGAACGGAACACATTGCCATCGATGCGGCCATGTTAACCGCCAAGTTTAATAATCCTTACATTGTCGTAAACCTGTTACGCAGACATGGATTGTGACCGACCGATTTAAAATTTCGCGCGTATCGCGTGAAGTTTTTCAACTGCCGATCGGTGATAAAAATAAATACGGTGACGTAAGATAAGACCGCGGTGACAATTTGAAAAGTTGTCAAATATTTCGAACTATGATTATTCCAAGCAATAATTTGAAAGCATGTAAAATCTCAACCGTTTAGATAGTCTACTTAGTGTTTCTTTACCTTTACGTCATAAACGTACTATTGTAGGTGATGGGATGAAGGCGTCATGATTTCGAACCGGGCTTACTGACCTCCTCCAGACAAATGCGTCCGTGTCGACCCACGCGTTAGCAACACCATCACTCGGAGATCGTTAAAAGAAATCATTCTGATTCACGATTTTTACTGTCGCATGAAGCCACCATAAGTCGAGAACTTAGAAAATTATCATGCGGCCCAAAATTGTAATAAGTAGGTACTCGAGTATGAAATCTATTAGCTTTTTATAAATTCGGGACACCGTTCTGATATACAACAATTACTAAACCAATCTGGAGTATAGTCGGTTACATTTTACGCGATATGATTAGAAATTATTCTGTAACTCTTTTCAGTAAAATTCCGGTATATTCCACATGTATTCTCAATATAATTATTCATGAATATTTATCGCGCATTCACGCCAATCGATTCGTTTGAATCACCCACTCACCGAATACAATCATTGCTAGCAGAAGGTAATCATATGAAAGCAGTTTGAAGAAAGCTAAATAAATTCATCTAAGATCCTCAATATGGTCAAGGAAAGGTCATCGTTTGAATCCACTACAAGGATTTCCGTCGCAATAAAGTAGGTAATTATTATGAAGAAAATTGTTTAACATATTAAGTATTTAATTTTATTATACAATGTAAAACCGGTTTAACTCGGGTCTGTTTTCCGGAATGGCCCGTATATAATCGTATGTAAAAATACGAAATATTTAACAGCAAAATATTTTTTTTTATTACGACGGAAATTTTTTTGGTAATTAGGTTAATATGTGAAACTGGATGAAGCCGTGACTGGTGAAATGGATATAAACAAATATTAGAACCTATTTTTTTCTTAGCTACTTACTTAGCTTATTTATAAAGGGGCAGGCTGTCTGATATAAAGTGGTACATATGGTCCTTTATAATGCAGAGACATCTGAATTTAAGTTCAAATTACCTTCTGATACAGACATAAACTGGTTGAAACGGTCCATTGTAGCCTAGACGTCTGTATTTGAATTCAAATGAGCCCAAAATTATTTTTGTTGCAATATTTATTAATAGATTAGCCGTTGAGAGCTCACTTCGAGAAAAATGTTATTTAAAAATTGTGAATCATCATTAAAGCACACATAACAGAACTGTTTTGTTGTAAAATGTAAACTTGACCATTTTTCTATTGAGAATGGATTAGTAGGTATATAGGCAGGCAACTGGTCGGGGAAAGAATTTGGATTTGACTTTCGAGGACGCTGCGGTCGACGATTCTATTTTGTTCATTTGTTGTTTACTTTCTTTCGTGTCCTTAAAGTAGTACCTAATATCTAATACATACATACCTAACCACAGCTTCGCAACAAGACTTTAACAGAACGATGTACACAATCGAAACAGAAAAATAAAACTAAGATATAACGAGTCCACTGAATCTTCAAACAAACAATACCTGAAAAAAAAAACGTAAAACAAGACTAACGACAAACCCAATGGCAATATCAAATCGACCAGAACGCGATTCTTATCACAATGCTATTTGTTGCGAAGGTCACCGTGATAATGGATTTAGAAATAGTGCTCTGCAAAATTGTTCCATATTCAAAAAAACAATCAAATGCAGGCTTTCGTTTGTTATCGATTGACCACTCTTTCAATTACATTTTGAATGCACAAAAATGGAAAGAGACAAAACATACAACAGATGTTATGAATACGAAACAATCATCTTTCTAGAACACTTTTTTAATAGGTAGGTAGTTTATTAGAGGCGTTTAACAAGTAAATCTATAATAATAAAACACATTAAATCAACTCGATACATACATAAATATTACGGATTAGGTTCACTGCAATTAAATTAAAATTGTAACATCTCAAGAGACGAATTCCTTGTTTGAATAAATAAATACACACGTACTTGGTGGATACAAAATGAAGTAATTGCCAGTAAAACGGCCGCCACTAAAATATCACAATCTTTTTATTTAACCATTAACTAGGTATGTACTTAGAAATGCTTAATGAACATCAAAGTAACATTGATGTACACGTTATAATAAATTTCATCGACCTCGCTCGCCTCATAAGCGTCTCAATAAGAGGTAAATCGAGAAAAAAAACGACACTCCACACTATTTTTAATAGTGTTAATCGTCTACATTGGCTAACTTGTACTCTGAGTCAAAGCTATTACATATTTGTTTTCTATACTCATTAACTATTTAAAATAGTGTTTGGTGCATACATAAATAGGAAAGTATGTATGTTTGGAGTTTTGTGAATCTTAAGCAGGTTCGGTATAGAACAGCATAAATAAATCCTGAATCAGGAGGACTCAATCCATTTGTCTGGGATGAGACGTTCGTGCACAAACGGTGTGACGACAAATAAAAATTGCGATGTAAAATCCGAACCTAAATAGACCGCGACCTGGCCTGGCAACTGGCAACTGGCAACAAACGTTATTCAAACATTAAATTCGAAATTTAAAATTATTTTATACTTAATACTTGGTTTCAAACTCGTGACTTATAGCCAATAAAATTTCTACATATGTACATATATATTCCTACATAATACATCTGTTCACAATTAATTGTGCTTTCGCAACTTACAGCTATTTCGCTCTTTCGCACGAAATTTCAAAATGAAAAACAATGAAATTACGGGAAGTCTTATGACCTTGAGAAGTTAAAAAAAATCATATGTAATGTGCTCATTTTGACATCACACTTAGTGACTTTGTGGTTCAATTTACGATGTTACGTACTCCAAATAATTCCATGTTTGTATTTGAGTTGTTTAATTTATTTTATACATATAACGTTTCATGTATTTTATAATAGTTCTGTGAACAGTTCTGAAGTATGTACTGAATGACTCCTACAAGTCTTCTTAAAAAAAACAATGTATCACAACTATGTACATTTCATTCCTACTTATTATGCAATATTTTCCAGTGACAGGGTAAATATTATTTAGTCTAAGAAGTGTCAGAGTAAATAGCATTGTTTATTAATTGTTATTGTACATGTGAGTAATATTTGCCTTAGTCTGTGCAATGAGGGAAAAACAATGAGTTTGAACACAACACAAGGTTGGTTGGTGAACACAGCAACTTTAATGTGAAAAAGTGTTATACCGCCAAATGAGATCATAGTAAATAATCTGAAAAAGGAAAAGTTTAATGAATGAAGTGAATATTTTTTATTATTGTTAGGCCATACATTCAAACATCCTTGAGTATTTAAATCCCAAAGGGCTTTTGAGTTGAACTGTTGCCCAGTAGCTAACTTTGAAATAACAATAAAATATCTTGTTCATAACAGAATGAACAAAGGGTAGGATCATCCAAGCACTTATTCTAACAATGTAGCTTAGTTTAAAATAATCATTGACGGTAAATAAGTTGGGGCATCATTTAGCTCCAATTTACATATTCTTCTCTAAACTGAGAACCAGCATAATAATGTATTATGAGACACACAAACATTCTTATGTGTTATTAAGTTTAATTTATTAAGACTCCTATGAGTAAAAATAAAATCAACGATGCTGCAGATTATGATACTCGACTTGATTATTGAATGCTTGAAATTATTACAAGTCTTTATATAATTGTTTCTAGAATTATAATATAGTATAGAGAGATGTGGTTTAACTGTGACATAACTTATTTTTTCAGGTATTGATTCAACATAAATTTATCTTTCTGATCAGTTACAATACAACAAAGTAATCACATGAAAAACATGATAATTAAAAAAAATTAAATGTTATTTAATGTAACACCACAACTGTAACCCCCAAACGCAAAAAGGCAGACGAGTGTAGTATATTCCCATGTTTCACAAGTGACATTACCATCCCAGCACGGAGAAGGTGGTGAAGCCAATTACAATACACAATGCACAAATCCAGATTCAGAGCCACTACTAGAAACTTTTTCTAATATCATTGCACATTAACATACATGGAAGATGAAGACATTAGATACAGAGGAACTCTGAATTCCAGGATAGAAGCATCAAAGGTCACAGACTAATTACTTAAAACAAGTTTTTCACAATAGTTTTTTTTAAATTAAAAGTGAAATTAAAAGTTTTACACACAAGTGATGAAAAATTGTCATTGATATTATATTGACCAATTGCCAAAGGGATTAAAGACAACTTTGATAAGGCATTTTTATCATTATCTATACTCACTATGATAATTTTGAAATGTCATTGGCATAAAAAGCATCACTAGTTCATGTTGTGTTATTTTTTTTTTATATTAACAGCTTTATAAAAGTGTACCCACTAGCTGTGGTACATTTGATTAGTTTTAACATAACTTACAATATACAAATTAAATGTAGTAGTTTTAAACATAAAAATTAAATAAAAGGGCATAAAGTCATTAATGACCTTGGATTTTTTTAATGTTCATCAGAAACTTGTAATATTGGGTTACATCCAACTTTACAGCAGTCCTAGGCAGCTTATTGTACTTAAATAATTCTATGCTTGGTCATTTATTGTGCTAAAACTAATTTGCAAAGGCATGTATGAATGAATGATTGAACAGATAAATGAATGAATACAAAATAAATGTGCATTCTAAACTGAGAAATCAACAGTTACTTTAACACATCACTTTTGTGGTCTGAACTATAGAATTGTTTCATTGTACAGAATTGTTTTATTTATATTAAAATTCGATCAAAATTGAATTAACATATTGAAAATATTATATGATAATTTGGTCCTAAATGTGCAGTCAAAAGTTTATTTCATAAAGGCTATTATTTCTGGATTTGAATTAAAAATAAACGTTTTTTAAATAATCTCGAATTTAAAACACTGATATGTTTTAAATTACCCTGACAAATTCTAATTCTGTACACGTTTAGTAGAACATCAGTTTACAAGAAATAGTAATTTAGCGTTTCGTAATATTTTTAATCATTACTGAAATGCCCCGACTAATCTTCATCATGATTCAACACGAAAAAATTTAAGCTCGTTAAAACGTAGTAACACATTTCTTAAAAATTAACAAAACGTCATTGGTTTCGCGACAATACATCCGCCTACAAACACGAGAATTGTCACTATCGCGATTTTAAAAAAAGCTGGGACAGAAGCTAATTTTGTCTTTTACGTCATACATGTAAACAATGAACGTAGAACTTTGAAAATGAACTTTTAAGTATGATAACTTTTAACACTAACCTTTCCGTTGATACCGAGGCCGAGCACGGTGTTAGAAATATCATAATCATCCGTAATAGGTGTAGTTTTCGGCGTTCTTGAGAAATTATTCATCTTGTAGTATCAAAGTTTTGTTAATGTTTGAACACACCATACAGATTTTAACACGAAAATAACACAACACTAGGCCCCGTTTCACACAACACGCGGGTCCTTTAACAGGACGTTTATTCACAAATGATTACACAAAAAGTTTTAGATGTAAAGTAGTAAATTTTATCTAAATACGCGCGGATGACAAATTTTACTGGATTGAGCAATCGAGCAGTTGTACCAACACTGAAAACTGACGCGAAGAAACTTTGAAATTGAGTTTTTGTTTCGTTCAGAAAACAGATGTCACTGTCATATATGTTGTTATGTGTGAGAATTTTATAAATGTCTAAAATCTCTATTAAACATTTTTTTTTACTAAGCAACACTAAGCAAATATCTTTAAAAAGTAAATATATTAATTTATATTTAGTTGCTTTAATGTCCATTGTTCACCTGTTTATTATAAGTAAAACTGTATTAATAGTGAGGCACAATGCTGCCAGTAACAACATTACAAATCTCCATCTACACAATAGGTAATTCGACGCATAACTACGAAATATGGTTAACAAAGTAATATTTAGACTAGATAAATACAATTTGAAACAAAGGTTATTTTTAAAAATCTGTTCTCAGTAAAAATCATATTTAGAATATGAAATCACATTGAAACATTAAACTATGTAAAAAAACATAACATCACGCCTGACATCACCGAAGAGGTAAGCAGAGGAAAGTAGAACACTCCCACGTTTCACCACTCACGTTGACATCCCACTATGGAATAGGTGGTGAGCCTATTGCCTAACATTACACTATGTTTTATTCTTTTTCTCTGTGCTTTATTTGTTAATAATAACATATTAACATATTAATTTAAAATTGTTATGTTTAAGAATAAATGTATTTTGATTTAAGTAACACGATCCAAATTTTGACAGTATGGCTGACTATGGCTATATAATTGAGAAAAGATCCGTATTCAACAGCGCAACGACAAAGGGATGAAAACTTCATAGACATTTCTATACATGACATTTTTTTTTCTATTTAACATAAATATTATTAAAACAAACGTAACATCAACCCTAAGAAGGTCGACAGAGGAATATATTACATTCGCACGTTTCAGTAGTCACTTTTATGAAACTGCGAGCCACTACCAGAAAATCTAATAGAGCCTGACCCGCGATTAGAACTTAGGACCTCTTGATCGGCAGTCTCGCTTGTAACCACTCAACTAACGAGGTAATAATTAATATTTAATTGCATTAAAGGTTGTTTTGCCAAAATCCAATACTGATAACTTACACTAAGGTTATTTGCTATTAATCCGGGAATGCAATGCATGGTGGTACATGCCTTTACATATTGCGGTCCGTTCACCTTGCTCCGTAAACAACATAGACACATAACTGCTGCAAACACCGGATTCAAGGATACTGTGAGACAACTCTTGTATAATTTTCTATAGTATTTGTTTTTATTTTTAACTCTTAATTATTAATTTAATCTATTTATTTACTTGCCTCGTTGGTCGTGTTGGTTGCGAGTGCGACTGCCGAACGGGAGGTCCCGGGTTCGATTCCCGGGTCGGACAC
>DWFO01004773.1:0-11076 GCA_018246595.1 Mimoniades nurscia nurscia
CGAACGAGACTGATTTATTCCAAATCAACATGTAGGTACATTATTAAACATCTACCCTCATATGCTTGAATACATTAATCTCATAGTGTAGCTTCAAACGTGTATCACAAACACCCGTAACTTCACCAGACACAAGTCCAAAATACGAACGTTTATCGGCCCAAAACACCGGTACATAAAAGCTCGATAAATACATATTAATTCACATTGAACATCAAAACTGGTAGACAACATCGACACATAATACTGTTATTTCGATCGCATTCCCCATCAGATTTGGTATCGATAAACTCAAGTGTTATGATTGGCCAATCAATTAAACACCAGAGCTCTGATTGGTCGATCATCCATAAAATTGATATCAGATTTTATTTAATTTTATTGCAACTATGAAAATTATGTTTTCGATTGAATTCCGGCGATCGCTTTAGAGCATGAATAGACTAGATTATTTTTATAGTGTATAAAGATAAATAAAAAAACGATAACTAACCGTTAACAAAATTAATAAAACTTTAAGTGATGATTTTAATTTACGCATTTCCGATTACGAACATAGTTTCAAATGGATTATATTTTAAAGGATTATAGTAGGTACGATATAGTAGTTCTAGAAGAAAAATATCATTCTTATTACAAAATGTAACAAACATTTTCTACTATTATATTTTTTATCTATGTATTTACTACGTATTTGATTCATTTCCTATTATATTTTGTAAAAACAAACGTTGTAATAAATAACATGATTATTATGCTTCAAAATCTGGAACTGGTTATAATACATTTTATATCCTCCGATATTGATAGATAATGACCACCGGTGTGGTGAGATAAGAATTCAGAACACAATTTTCGTGTTTAACATAGAGATTCACCACAGAGTCAATATAATATAAAAATGCCACATTGATTTTTACTTCTGCAATAACGATAAAGAAAACCCTAATCATTTTGGTTTCTAATTACGAGTACACCTTATGAATAGCGCAGTTATGATGTATATAATTATAATTCTTTGAAATTAATAAAGTAATTTAACCATATGCGCATGTTCTTTCATCACAGAGTTGTTAAGGATTTTTTTTAATTACTAGCATCCCATGATAACCATTACACACTAGATATAGTTTTTCAAGCAGTTTAAACACTTCCGACAAACGTATAGATTACAAACTTGTATATTTCTCAGAATCAAACGCCATATCAATAGATATACATAAATATTGACGAATCGGTCCATTTCTACATATTTGTTATTTGCTCTGTGTCAATTCTCTTCGTAGAATGTTCAAGAGTGGCCTTATTAGACATGACGGGGCGCCGTAGATGATTGAATTCATATAATTATATTATAGTCCTTACTTTTGATAAAAATTATGTACGTTAGAAGCTTTCACTTAACGTTCGTTGAAAGTTCCCGTTTTGAAAAGGAACCCATTTTCAACGATAAAAATGTGTAACGATAATTGATGATAAATTGATTACCATAGCACAGTTTCTGTCTAGGTTCGAATTCGATGGCAGTGTTAGTTATTTTAAGGTATACCTACCATTTTTTTTTACCTACCATTTTTATTAACTCAATATATTTGCTTATCAGAAAATTCACCTTTTGTGTTTATTTAGGATATAAGGATAAACAGTAAGCTATAGCTAAGGATGATTACCTCGTTGGTAGTGTTGACTTTTTTAATATAGATTTTCTAGTAGTACCTCGGAGTTTGGAAATGTACCGGGTGTGTGGCAAAGGCTCACCACATTTACCATAGTGGGATGTAAACGTAACAGCTAAAACGAGGAAGTGTTCTACATTCCTCTGCCTACCTCTTCGGGGATTATAATCATGATATTACGTTTACGTCTGTAAGTCACAGTAGGTGTCCCTTAAAAATCGCAACTAGCGCTGAAGGAAGGTAGCTTTCCCAAGTAACAACTTTGTACCAGTTTCTCGTATTGTAAAGAATAAGTCGTGGACACCAGTGACTCAAGTACCCTACGGAGAGCACATTAGGCCGAAACACACGAAATGCCGCCGAGCATCGAACCCGGAACGGTTGGCAGCGAGCTATGGTCTCAGCAAATAATACTAACGTTTATTGCCAATAAAATTATGTTGGCGAACAGCTTTTGAGGAATACGAGTTGATTTAATTTTATGTATCATAATAATTTTATTTCATTTTGATATTTTAAATACATATTAGGCTCGATTCCCGCGGTGATGGACATCTAAATAACAATTAATCAAATCTGTTTTTATTTATTTATTTATCTCTTTCTATTTGCGTATTACAATAATGATACAAAGACTATATGTGTATCCAATTAAATTATTTTTTCTTTCATTTGTGCTGTAGATTTCTCTGGTCAACCCTCTTAGTTACATACTGATACTAATGCAAAGACTTAAAGTTTAAACGTCACCTGTTAAACGTATGATAAATGTAACAATCTGGTGATGTACAATGTACAAAGATCTATTGTTACTAATATTAAAATCTAAAAATTTTTAATACACATATTTTTATGTTGTTCGTAAATACATATGTATGGAAAATGTTTCACAATTTTGTTTAGTCTACCTTCTTGCCTATTCGTTCTGTGCTCGATCCACGTGCGTTTTTTATATTCCTGGTAGCTTTTCGGAGTGTGGCTTTGTGCCCGGTGTATGGCAATAGATTCACCCATTGTTCCATGATGAGATGCATAACATAACTGGTCAAACGTGATAGTGTACATACATAGGTGCAAGTCTGCGTAAGATTTCGGGAAAATACAGGCGTAATTCTACGTGTTTTATTCCCACCTTAGGATGTTATTCATGAGATTCCGCTACTTACCGTATGATAAAGGCTATTGTTATAAATATTATAATTGTATAAAATATAGAACAGAAAAAGATTAACTGGCATGAAGAGATTTTAAAATAAAGTAGGTATTGAATATTGAGATGCACCGTAGCGAGCAAATCGCCATGACGAGATATGATCGGGTCAGAAAGATGAGGTGGAAATGGTTTTCAATGAGCGAAAAAGTCGTGAGTTAGTAGTTACGGCTGTTATCTAGTGCTGGGAAAACTATAAGCTTCTAAGGGCGTGTTTGTGTGTGTGTGTGTGTGTGTGTGTGTGTGTGTGTGCGTGTGTGCGTGTGTATAAGCCCAATAAACGGGCATCTAAATGCCTTATTCATAGATACTTAGGTCACACCACTGCATTTTTTTTATTAAATATATATGTACATATGTCTCTTTCTATGTCGTAAATGTTATTGAAAGGGAGACATTTCACGACCCAGCATTTCTATGGACGTTATGAATAAGGATGGTAACGTTTATTTCAGTCCACTTTACGTGGGATAGATATTCTATCAAATCCACATTTGCTTATAAAGGTAAGGCACGAATAATATCATTTAATGGCTACCTAGCCATGTCCTAAACCAAAATATTGTTTAACGCGTCACACCTCATTATGGTAATGAATGCTAACCTTGCAAGGTCTAATGTGTGAGACAAAGCGATTTTATAATAGATCAATCACACGACCAGTTGACCGATCCGTTGTTAGATTTTAATCCATGATGCTTCCAAGTAATATGGTCACAATGGTGGTCATATTTATATATTATGAAGATTAATATTACATAGTTATTCTGAAGATCTTCAACACTATGTGATCTCTGCCTATACCATGAAAGATCTGTAATGACCAAAAAATAAAAAGGATATATTTATGTTATTACAAGCATAATTATGATTAACCCTCGAATATCTCAATTTACTGATGACCGGATCTGCATTCCAATTTCCTTACAAAATTTCCCTTAGAAATCGTGTTTTAAATGTATTTAAGACGGAGTTAAGTGGGATAAAGTGTATTCTTTGCTTTGTTATATATCATTGTGGTTGACTAAAGAACAAATTTTCCAAAGCTTTTCGATATTAACACGATTGCGAAATATTAGAAGATAATATTTATTATGTTAACCGCGTAACACTTGTACCTTGGGTGGACTATTACCAGCGCACAATGCGCTTGCGCGTCTCATAGCGCTATTGTTGCCAATAAAATAGCAAATTATGCAATTCCACGGACACACAGACTACTGAATATGTATTTTGTAGTATAGTTCTTAGCATTCGTACAGACGCAGACGGACGTGGAGGATCGTGGCCGGTGGGTATGTAACAAAAAATGCTCTAACAAAATAGTTTTAGAATTATGGGACGTATGCGCCTATTTATAGTAGCAAACTAGTTGTACTGGAATAACTTAGACTTTTTTTATGTAACTCAAGCTACTTGCTGGTTTATCGTTTCTACAATATCTAAACGTCTCTATGCGATATTGATCCCAAAATAGGTCGAGTTCATTAAAAGTAATATTTGTATATCTGTATATATAAAACTGCGTGGGTATTTTGTAATTTACTTCTGAAACTGACGCGTACGTTGTTCTGTAGCGGAAATGGGTTCGATTTCAATGTTTCTGCAGAGGCAGTTTACTCAATGAAATTTACCTGTAGACATAATATAAAAGTAAAAGTAAATGTCACAACATTGAACAAACCAACACAACTGAACATATTTTCCTATCAGGAATTGTTAATACAACAGATAAAGGAGAACGCTAAACAATTTGAGCTTTATTAGTTAGTAATAATTTAAAAAAAAAATCACTTCTCATGCGTTCTTGTGAGAGAGGACCCCGCCACACAATGAAACTATGATTACACTGATAAATTAAAAGGCATAATAAAATTACATTATTAATCATTAACTACATTAATATTAGGTAGTATCCAGCCTCTTTTTTATTGTCGTCAACTCATTTATTTACGCAGTTTGTTTTCTACGGGTTCCTTATACACAATAGTCGCCATTTGCATATTTACTTACATGTCTATTAAATGTATTTGATACTGCTTTAATGCTCATAAATAAATATTAATTTTCACATAATTATGTAAATGGGGTTATTATAATTATTTCGAATGTAAGACATTTACATATCAGATTGATATTGAACATTATGTATGTAGATATTAGAATACAATTGATTGATTCATCTATGATGTACGATCCGGAATTTTGTACTGCATTGTATCGTGTTGCGCATCAATTGATATAACAATAATGAAAAAAGTGGAAGTTACGCACAATTAACGTGTTTCAATCTTAATGTCTATTCGTGTCGCGTTTCGCGCAGTCACTTGCCGATTAAACTTGTTAACGGCGCGGAGTGAACGAACTCGGTAGGAATTTTCGCATTGAGAGGTCAATCATTAACCATCATATGCCACGTTGTGTATACATGTGCACCGTGACAAACGTGCCGACGTAACTTTTTAATTATATTCACATGAGTAAGCCCTTTGTTATGTTTTAACAACGATTTATACGCTTGAACGCGTTCCCATGAGTCAATTGTGTAAAATTATTTTCTATAGCTTTAACTTAGGTGTATCTATATAGGCACATATATGGTTTTGAATACTTAATATTCTAAATTTTACGCGTTTAGATTGCGGTTGGGCACAATCGGCTATGCAGGATGTGCACACCCGCACATTATAATTTCAGGATAGATGATCTTATTTACTGATTATCAGACCATATTATTATTATTATTATTATTATTATCTCATTATTAGACCATAAAATTACCATTATTAGACCATAACAGAATAACAAAATGTGTGTATTTTATTTGTACATTTAAGTATATTTTTAATGTTTGTTCAAGAACTTTTGGCGAAATGTAATATCTAAATAATAATAGTTTATTATATACTCGTACTTATAAATGTTTTCTGCGGGTTACATATTTCATTAAACATGTATCTGTTATCTTTTCTACTACTGTTTTTAAGTTGTAATTGATCATCTATTGTTCACTTTCTATTTCCATGATATTATTTGATTGTATTGTGTTCTATATACGTAGGTATGTAAGTTGGTTAACATAGATAAGTATTCTTTTTAAGCAACTTATTTACTGCTCTACAATCAAAATATCATATTATTTTTATTGGTACTGCATAAATAAATATAAATATAAAAGTTAGTAATTCTTACGCTTCATGCAGTCTTAGTTTGTTAATAATATATAAGAGAGAGCAGAGTACAACCTGTGACAGAAGTTCTGGCTATTACCTGTAACAAAAAGGTAATTATTAATACATAAGGAACGAATGGACAAGAGATTGATACAATGTTAGACGTTTCTATAAACATACTACATTATATTAGTTTGTATATTATATATCATATATTCATTATACATTTTATACTCTTTAATTTTAATTCACTGTACATATATGCTTGTTAAATACTACGTCTTAGTTTTATATATGTATAGGTATATGTATACATTAGTTCAACTCCACCTCTAGTGGTTTAACAACATTTCGTTGTTCGATGGGACGGGAATACACGGAATAAAAGTAATAATTCAGTTGAGTTACAGTAATGCAATGCGATGTAAATTTGCAATGCAACTAATTAATCTTTAGGAGGCGTGGCCGCGAATTATGCTTTGTCCTTTACGAACGGTTGGATTTTGCATATGGTATAAGTAACAACAGAGATTTTCATGGTTCAAAAACATATAAAAGAAAAAAAAAACGTTACTTTGGAAACTACAGACTTCATGTTATCAAAACCTTATTAAACTATGAGCAAAACAAATGACTCCCAAGGAAGATTGTATAATTTAATCATCGGTGATTCTTATAAACGCTTGTATTAGTTCATCGCTTGTACCACATCGCCGAGTCGCAAGTTCATCTGCAAATCAAATCGACGACCACGCAGCCACTACGAAGCCGGATGTCGGCATTACCTAGTGTGCTTGGGGTTTTATTTAAATGCCCGCTGTAATAAAAGAAGCGCTTATAGCTCTATTGTGGCTGTCTAGTGAACGCTTTACGTTTTTATAAGACACTTTAAGGCACGTGGCTTTGTGACTGTTACGTCGCAGTTGCAATATGTCACGCCGTCTAGCACTGATGTAAGGACGAATTTTATTAGTGTCATTTGAAGCTTGCCACTAATTTGTACACAGAGAACTATCATTATTTAATATCAGATAGCTATTTGATATCAGGTTACATATAGGTATGTATGTATGTCCGTTGTATTGAATGTCAGAAATTATATATCAAAAACAACGATAAATATTTATACTTATGTTCAAAAAACTTTTTTTATTATACAAGAAAAACCCTAATTCGTAAGCTGCAAAGGATATTATAATTAATATGAATAAACCATGGGCTTAATAAAGGAGGCCATTTCATGCACAGACAGTAAACAAAATGGCCGCCGTTCATTTCGGTTGCAGGAAACGCGTATCTGTCAACACGGCCGCAGCGCATCGCAACTGGCCATTGTATGATAATCGCTCGCACCGACAAAGTTTTAACACTGACGCCACGAGAACAGCGTGAAGCGATTAGCAATGTTCACCCGCTAATTCTGTAGTGCAACATGATTGTATGTATATTGTTAATTATCTGTACCGACAATGTAATATCAAAAAATAGTTGTCGTCAATAAAATACAATATTGATGAAGAATCGACTATAATTAATAATAATAATAATAACAACTATTATTATTTTTATAATCATAAAAAAAAACCAAAAAATAGAAGAGTAAGTAACAAATACAAACTAAGTACCTATAGATAATTTTGTTTACTCTGTCAAGAATTGGTTTTATAGAAAACGCAAAAATGTATTTGTACATATTCCCTGGCCCCATCCTAATTCCCGTCCCGATTCGCATTATTCCCTTATTGGGACGAAATATGGATATTGTTATTACAGCAGCTCGTGACGCGCTGATTGTGGTGTGCTGTTACAATCACATTCGGCGAGCTCGTTATTGGCACGTGAGGTTGCAAACTTACAGAAGACGTTTTACACAAATTAGGTTCCCATTATTTTCAGAGAGAAAATCCGTTTGTATACTCAAACACCCAAAACGATTATAATATGTAATATATCTAACTTTACACAGGAATACCATCATTTATGAATCATCTTTAACAAAATATGTTATTAAATTAGCAGAATGTAGAAGATAAGGAAAAAAGAAAATAAAGATTAAAGTACCTACTAATTCTGGAAATTTCCTAGAAATTTCCTTTTATAAACGTCGTAAAATTAAAAGAGAAATATTCTCTTCCATAACACCAGCGTTATTTTTTACCGATGATTCCGTGTACCTACGTGTACAATTAAGCCCGTTTCTTAGATTAAGAATTACTACTCACTTCGCATCTCGCCGAACCAATCAAAATTATACATAATACATTTAATAACTATCATTATGAGCTATTATCATTTGAAATCCATACAGCAATTTCATATAAGACTCCGACATTAAGGTGCGTTTCCACAATACTTTTTACACAAACCTCAAATCCACGACCGCGTCGAAAATCATTAGGGGACCATTTCAAGCCCTAAAACCTTTTTACGTACAAAAAGTGAAACCAACTGCACCGCAGAATAACACCGGATGCGTTTACAAAAACAGGGATTGAACACCATCGCTTGACCGCGACACTGCCTGTATTAAAGCTACGTACTGTTATCTAAGTATTCTGTAGCCTTTAATCAATGTTTGCCAAAAAATACTTTTACCTACAGTTGTGTGAGTATTGAGTTCTCGTGAATATAATACAGCCGCAAAACGTTGTATACATAAAACGATCGAAATATTTCAGTTCTTAATGATTGGTACAGTAATTCTTGATAACTTACTTAAAGCAATCTTCTCATCTGTTACTTTTATGTTTGTATGGTATGGTTTGTATGACATGGTCCGCTTGTCTATGGTCTGCAAAACTACCACTATATAGTATACCAAACACAAAATGTTATAAATACTTTATTCTGAAATACCTTTGATATGTTGATGCAAACATAGAATTTTTTTATCTTTATTTGTATATCATGCTAACCATTACATTATCCAATTTATCAATGGATTCCTGAGATAACAAATACAAAACTAATACTCTATGTAATATAGTTAGTATTTAAGCGTAGCCATTTTAAAACTAAAAAAAAGAAAATTGAACACATGCTCAAAAGACCCATCGTGTATACATAAAAGAGAAGTCTGAATCATTGAAACTCGAATTCCATTTGATTATCCGAAAGGATCATTATTCTCCACTTATAAAATCGTTATGAACCCCAAAACCTCAAACACGACACCAAATGTAATGTAATATTTTACGATCCTTTTTGCGGCGGAGGATAAAATTTTTGATGGTTTCAAACTTGCACGTAATCTTGAGGCCAGATGAATTAATGACACTAAAATAATGTATAAAAGGATATATATTATGTTTAATATACTATACATTTTAAAAGTTTTTATAGAAGAAACAAATACAAGAAATGATTAGTTACTTTAAAATGTATGTTTCGATTCTTCAAATAATATCGGAATTTCAATATAATATAATTAACTTGTAGATATTAGTAGACAGCACTAACCAACAAACAAAGAGAGAAAATATACAATAAAAACTAATAGTTCTTAGAACTAGCAATGTTGTTTGAATATCCTAATTTTAGTACTCTTTATGCAATAACTGTACACCCGAAAAGAGATTTCGCTGTAACAAGTCGTGCATAACTGCCGAGTATTACAAAACCAAACCCCGAACACCCATAAGGTTACAACGAGATGGCAGCCAGCCACTAAATAAATTCCCAGTCATAACTCGGGATGGGCCGTGTATTGTCTTAGTTCTAAATCCTTGACAGGAATAAGTTAAATATTCGATACGTGCTCACATTACATCGTCTCATAAATACGGCACGGTCCATGGGATGGGAACATGCCATATAGACGTTTCCATGTATACGAGTATCTTGCGGAGTCGTGACCACTGATAGAAGGACGCCACATGGACCTATCGTAAGAAGAACTAATGTGATACTACAATGTAGAAGCGTGTTAATAACTTACTTAAATCTAGGTTAGAACAGTTTCACGAAATCTATCCACCACTTTACGTAAGTGACGTTGATGGCAGAAGGTGATATGACCATAAAACATCAATGCCTGTCGATAGTATGAAGAAAACAAAGTAAAGACCCATAAATTCTAACTCCAATGAAGATATGATTTGAATTTTAATAGATAGGGTGATTAAATCAATTAACTATAATTTCCTGGCTCCACCATTTCGATATTGCGATAGCAAGTTTTTGGCATACTAAAACATAACAAATAACTTAACAAATTCATATACCTAGTAAAGTTATAAAATTCGAAAACCAAATTGGAATTCTTTAGTACAACAAATCGAACGATTAATTTAAATCGTGGGAACTATCACGGGATCAAGAGACCAATGAGAACGCAGCAATAAGCGACAGTTGAGTTACGATTGGCTGTTGATGACGTGACATCCAACCACCTGTATTACGAATGGCAATATTTCATTTTGATTGGTGTATCGGTTACGAAATTCAATTGAACTACCGTTATTATAAATTGAAAATGGAATCATTAAGGTTGTTAACGGACATGGCGTATTTTAAATGCGATTAAAGACAAGTTTTTATGCTCGACGTTGCGTGCGATTATTTGGCAAGTGAAATCAGTCTGCTTTTTAAACTGAACTTAGTTCTAAGTAACATTTTTAATAGTGACAATAGCGAACTATCCTATGTAAGCACTTGCAATTTTTTTACGATATTCATGTGCATTTGTAGAAATCTAGTATTATCATAGAGTACATCTGTTTATTCCTGCGCTTGTTTCTTTCACATTTATATAAGAGACTCATTTAGATAGAGTATTATTATCTAATATGTAAAAAGAAAGCAAGTAATAAGCGACAAACGAACAGTAACAAACGTAACGCCTTTAATTCCCAAAGAGGTAGGCAGAGGAGTGTAGTAAACTCCCATGTTTCACCTGTTACGTTTATGTCCCACTATAGAATGAGCCTATTGCTTTACACCTAGCCCAAATGCGGACTCAGAGTCACTACTTGAAAATCTGAATTAGAATAATCCAATAGTGCCCGACCCGAGATTG
>DWFO01004774.1:0-11076 GCA_018246595.1 Mimoniades nurscia nurscia
TTGCGAGTCCACTGCGGGACTTAGGCCTCCCCTAAACAGTGCTATTCCACCAAATCCTAAACCTTCCGAATCAAGTTGTATTTCACTGTCGTCTTCAGAATGTTAAATCCACTCTTCCGACGACGACCCGTGCTAAAAGAAGAAGCATGCTGATGACTATAAATTGTATATTTAGTGTCTAATAAAAGGAATATTTAAGAAAACATAAAATTATTTACGAAGATTGGTCGTGTCGCTATCGTGTCCATTTGATTTTGCATGTTTAAAACTGCCTCGTTTGTCGTGTGACTAGCAAGTATGACTGCCGATCGGGAGGTTATGGGTTCTATTACCGGGTCGGCCACTACTAAATTTTTCTAATTTACATTTTCTAATAGTGGCTCGGAGTCTGAATATGTGCTGGATATTTGCTGTGTCTGAAAATTTTCTCATCACCTATTCCATAGTGGTACGTAAACCTAACTGGTGAAACGTGGGAGTGGTCTATATTCCTCTGCCTACCTGTTCGGGGATTACAAACGTGATGTAACGTTTTAAGATATTCCTCAAATTATGACCTTTTACCGATCACGATCACATCGGAGTTACTAAAATTATTACTACACCAGTGGTCTGACGTAGTTTTAATACATTTTAATATATGTACATAGTATGTATAATTTACTCTACATTCTAATACTTTTCAATCACTTGAATTTCAATCTCCGGAGCTTTGATACTCCGTAACAAGCTAAGTATAAAATCAGTAACGTAACCAATTACTGTTTGTGATGTCTGAATATCAATAATATGATATCAATATTGCTACATCGAACGTACATTGCTACATGAAAATTTCTCTAATATAATTAAATCGCTCGCCCAATTCTGTCTCTCAACTGTGAAGAGATCTGTCATCGAGTACTTATTAAAACATTTCATCTAAGCTGTCAATAGAAATATTAAATTAAATTTTAAAGAGTCATCATTCAGCCTCTAAGCAGATATTCAATTTCTTAACGCCAATAATGTAGGTATAGATATTTCATTATTTTCATTAAATAGGCTGATTTCAAAGTTTTTGTACTTAACCCAAAGGTATATAAGAAAATGTTAATTACGTTAACGAATAATAAAAACGGGGAATTAACAAAAGAAAACAGGATGTACATTTGTACATTTCAAAAAAATTACATGTTCTATTAATAAGAATTTACCCTATATTTATGATACAGGGATTTAATTTCAGAATGACAAACAGTTCTTGCGTTTCCCAACATACATCGAAGATTATGGAATGATTTTTGTCGATACAAGCTCTATACCAATGCGTCCGATGTCAAATAACGGGGAAAATTCAATTAGAACCCCTCGCTTGTAAGATACCAACAGTGTGAACGGTAACGATAAATAATAAGATAATAGGGGCAGTAGATAATAAAATCAACTGCTCTTTGATCGGCTGTTGGCTTAGTATTCGTATTTATTAACTGATAAACCGTGGTATGCAGGTTCAATTCGTATCCATGATAAATATTTGTGTAAACAACATTAAGTGAAATATTTAATCACTGCGCACATTATATCTAAGTGAAATATATACATATATGTACACTGGATCAGAGGCTTTAAAGGTGATGAAAACTAGTCTCTGAATACCAACAGCATCTCTGTTATGTGTTAATAAAGCGATAAGATATGATTTTATCCAATAAAGAAATGCCCTAACGGTGCCTGCCCTAGTGTGTCCCAGACGCGTAACTGTGGACTCGCAATTATTGGACAAGTTTTTACGTACTGGCACGTGTGCCAAGTGTTGTCATTATATAGAGTACTAGTTGCTTCCTCGTGCGCTCTCTACTTTAAACGATGAGCCAATAAACATGTAGAGACTAACGCGATACAACACCCCCACGCTTTATACAATTTTATCTTTACTCCCGCGCGTTTGGTTTACATAAAATAAATATTTTAATATTTTTAATATTTATCGTAATACTAATAAGAGGTTCAATTTTATAGTGACACTTTGGCATAAAAGTACCTTAGTTTGATAAATTCAATAGTAATATTGCGCTAGTATCGTTTTTTTTAATCTGTATCAACTCGTAGGTACAATTTTTATGAATGTTCTCATCGTCATATAATATTTTCGAGTAAAAGTTGACGCGAGTTTTAGGATTGTTTAAGAACATTTTCTAAGGTAATGTTATTAGGTGTTTAAGCTCATATCAAAAAATTATTTTATATGAATTTGCAAAAGTAATTTTGAAAGTCGTCGTGATCGTCAATTATCACGCACTTCCTGCAAATATGAAGATAAACATATGTGTAAAAGGAAAAATGTAGGTAACTTTATTCACGTAAATTTCTCAAAAGGCGCTCTTGTGAGCATATAAATCCTGACATGAAAGATAATCGGGTTGGCGGAACTGATTCGCTCACAAATTGAATAAGAGGCACGAGGAGTGTAGGAACGGAACACAGCGAGGGCGCGAGTGGGAGGGCAATGTTCCGCTCAAACTGCACACTCAGTGACTGTGTCAATGTATACTGTTTAGCAAGATTACCCGCCTTGATTTGACACTATATATACCCAATAAGACCGTTCTCAAAAACAAATTGGAAAGTCTATATAGTTAATATTCCTGTATATATTGATAATGGTTATAAATATTTTAATCTTATTGTATTTTCAACGAGATAAACTTAACTTTAAATCAACAAGGGCATTTAATAACGTTACAAAGTTTGCATGCACTGATATCAACAGATATCTGATTGAAAATATCAATTATTATTATGTCATTAGAGGTGATTATTAATAAATAAAGAAATTAAAAACTGTAGGTACATTTTAAACATACATAACAACGAACAATATCAAGAATTATACCTGCTCGTAATTCTAATCTCACCACTTCCGTGCTTTCAAGGAAATATTACGTGAGAACTTATACAATGGAAAATGTTGATATAATCGGTAATAGCAATCGAATTGTATTACGGTGTTAGTTCTCCGATGTTCGCCGCAACGGGGGCGCCATTCGATACATCGGCTCCAGTACAATCGCGGCGCGGTGTGGCATGCCAATCAAATAACCTTGGTTATTGATACATATTTTATGTGCCATTAATATCTTAGTCTTTGATTGATATTCACTACTCATTATCCGAATATTGAGGGACCGAGCGAAGAGAGACATCGGCTATAAGGAAACGTTGCGTATTATAAAAAGTAACTTCACGCCTGTAATCCCCGTAAATGTAGGCAGAGGAAAGTAGAACATTCCCACGTTTCACCAGTTACTTTTAAGTCCCACGATGGAATAGGTAGTGAGCCTATTGCCATATACCGGGCAAATATCCAGACTCCGAGCCACTACTAGAAAATTTAGTAGTGCCCGACCCGGGAATCGAACCGAGGACCTCCCGTTCGGCAGTCGCACTTGCGACCAACACGACCAACGCAACGAGACAGCAATCATATTAATACAATGGATACCGGCTACTACAGAAGTCTCCGAAACCAGCGTGCATGTATGAAGAGAGTGATGAATGTAGAAGATGCGCCGCATTTTTATATAGCGATATTGGCACTCAGTGCTCTCTGCCTACCGCGTAAGGGACCCGGCGTGAAGATATGTATGTATGTAATGTACATGTGTCGACGCATATTTGAAGTCGACATTTGGCCAGCGTGGCAGAGTGTGGCCTTAACCCTTTTCATTCTCGGAGGAGATCATATCTAACAAGACTGATGATTGTGATGTATGAACATAACATACTTAATCATGCTACTGTTTCACATTCTGTATAAAAATAAAAATAAATTACAATATAATGAACTGTTATTTTTCTCATGACATTCATTTTTTTATATTCAATTTTAACATAATAATGTTCAAGATCAAATATTATTTGTATCCATGTAAAAAATGGAAACCCAAAAACGTCACGTAACGAATTGAATTTACAAAATATATCGTTGGAAATCAATGTTCTCAAATTCGTCTCTATCACTCGTCGGGAGCAAATCTCGAGGGCGTGTTTCATTACTTTTATCTAATTTAGCGGAAAATCAAATCTTTCAATGAGATTATCCCAACGTCCGTGGGATACGCGACGCTCGGCTAGACCCGCGCCGGCTACATTCTTGTCTACGGTTACAGTTCACGGTTGACATAAATTTCAATCGCAATAAAACAACACACTTTTTTTCTGTCGTAAATGTTGTTCTAATTTACATTTCATATACTTTTAATCATTTGTTACGTTTATTCACCGCATTAATCTACGTGTAATTTACACACATGTATAAATATTCGTCTTTTCAACAATAATCTATACCAAAGGGAAGCTTTAATATTATTTTGTTTTTGTTTAATGTAATAAATTCCTAACCTATTGTCATCTTCAGACTCCTCGTCCCTGAACTCATTACTGACACGTCTACCCTAGATACTGGCTGTACCTACATCACTCAACCTAAACAAAGTTATGATAGTATCGACGGTGTTTCCATGTCTGCAGCCATCGCGCCCGTTACCTGCGGAGATATAAAACATTTATCTGCTCTCTTTGCCTCCTGACACTGACAAGTGTTTCCGTGAGTGTCGACCGTTATGGGTAACAATGGCCACCCCACATCTGCTCTGCCCACTATCGCATTACAAGTCTCGTTCTGTGCTATTTGTAAAGGCTTCCGCTCGTTCCACTTCGATACAGTGTCATGTTGACGTCTTCAATCATTGCCATCTCGTATTATTGTTGCGCGTCGGTACCTGTCGCTGGCTGTTCTATGAATATAAAATCAGGTACTTGATACGACAATCGAGGTTAATATTTAGTCGATGTATTGTGTATACTGAAAAGTTAAGGTAGGAAATTATTAATATTTGAAGATATTGGTGTTCATGATCAAATTTATTGCTACAGAAAAAGTGATAACAGGAGTTAATAAGACAACACTAACTGACTAGTAGCCACAAAGCTTAATGAAGCCCGATGACGTCATAAATAAAGCAGGAGTTCTCGACGAATTTGACTTTAAGCCTCAAAGTAGAGCTAAGCTTAAAGAAGCTTCATACGACCTGAAGTTCCGAACATCTTCACACAGATTAATAGAATTTTGATTGAAGACAGCAGACACCAGTTTGCTACAATGTATGTTTCGCAATCAGCAAACGCAAAATAGCAATACGTAAAAGTCTCTCAAGACACATCAAGATATTATTTTTCATTTGATGGAAAACTGGAAAATATAACAAGTTGCAAGCGTGTAAAGTTTCCTCGTTGCACCAAAATAACTAGTTCATAATTATTTGATGGTTTCGCTGTGAACTTACACAGTTATACCTAATTGAAACGAAACAATGTGAAACCAAACTTGACAACCTGACCGCACAGTTACATTTATTTTCAATCACCACGCTCATGAACCACAAACGAAGATTTGAACAATATGGTGTTTTGAGCTTGTATTAACGGTGATACATTTACGAGTATATATCCGTGCACTAGAGGGCATTTGTATTCATACCTGTGTTACACGAATTAGTACAATGTATAATGTATATTAGTGCGATATCATTGTCATCCCCAATCCGAATGCCTAGTGGGAATTATGGGCATATCCCCTCAGGTTATGTCCAACGGTGGACTGCAATCGTCTGATGATGATGATGCTACAATTATCCACAGACATCTCTGACAATGCTTAACTGCCACTAACGGAATGTATTATTAACGGCCCACTAACGCAAAAATACTGACCTTATTCATTTACCATTTACTAAAGTTTCTTTACTATTCTTAAATAAATAAAAACTGTCTTGTGACATGTCCATAACCTAAATAATAAACATTTTCATGGTGATTTACGGATGCTCCAGCCCCAATTATATTTACGGTATAGAAGTATATTCAATTTATAAATCTATTATCAATTCGATCTATAAACTACATAATACACACATCTATGTAAATATGAGAAGATACTCGTATATGTACAGCTGCCGAAACACAGACAGGGGGACAGAAATTCATAAAAGAATAGCTTAGTAAGAACTTCACGATGCTATTTTGGTTTTTGTGGAGCAAAGTTTGCAAAATCTCAAGCTGTATAATAGCACTTGTGAATTTTCCTTGCGTTACTGACTTCCAAATACGTGCTTACGATTCCAAGACCTGAGGACACGAATATTGGTTCTAGATAAAAACAAATGAAGCCCGATTTTCAAATGGTGATAATACTAAGCTTAAAAAAACCCTGTTTATATATTTTTACTGTGTATTTCATTTAATAGATTCCTTAAAGTTCTATAGTTTGACTGTAATTTTAAAAGACGAGACTCATAACATTACGCCTATAATCATCAAAGAGATTTTATTTTATTATTTCAGTTATTAAATAATAATAATAATCTGATTTTAAATATCGTCGGCATAACATTTGATGTTTGTAAATTGATACGGTATTTGGCAGAAACCCATTTTTATTAACGTGTATATCTTCCCATCCTCATTAATTTTTGCGCAAGCTCATGAAACCATATTATTACGCAAAAGTCAAATAACTTTATAAACATCCACTTTTAAGTAAAGGCAAATTAATAAACCAAATAAATTTGTCAGAGTAAAAGCAGAATATAACGTTGTTACATGTCTATGTACCACTGCCTTTGACTGTCTCGTGTTAGTAGAGCTGATGCGAGCATGACTGCCCATCGACAGGTCTAGGGCGCAAACCTCTAGTAATGTACCATTGGAATTTTTTAACTAGACTAGGAGTAGACGCTCGAAGTCTGTATTGGTGACCGGTGTATGGCAATACGGTCTCCATCTATTCAACGATGGAACATAAACGTAACTGGTGAAACGTGGGAGTGACACTCTTCTACTGACCTCTTCGGGAATTACAAGTGTGACGTTACCTTTTCGTTACATAACAATCTATTCAAAAAAATTACATGGAATTAGCTTATTTGATGTTAACGGACAAGCAGCGCTGTCAAGTAAGTTTGTGAGTATTAATTGGGTTACAGGCCAGCTTGCAAGCGCGGTCCGTGTTGTAGTTACCTGCCGACCGGCTCGGCTGACTCTGTCAAACTACTGAAAATTAGTTTCGGAATTCTGATGAAAAGTTTAATTGGTTCTTCAAAGCCAATGTATGCTTGCTTCTGTTAGACCATGCGAAAAGTTCACATGTGACTAACTTCGACAAGAAGCGAATTGAATTTTAGTTCGACAACGACATGTAACAACGTTGTCAAGGTGGGATTAAACTTCATGTTAAACCACGCAAGTATTTCCATTACAATGACAACAAAATTCACCGTAGGATTTGTTAATAGTAATAAAAAAAACCTAACATCACGCCTGTAATCCCCGAAGAGGTAGGCAGAGGAATGTAGATTTTTTTAATAGTCATTCAAAATATTTCTAGAACAATTTTCCCAAACATTTTCGAAGAACACTAGAAATCATAATAATCATACGAGATTTTTTCTTTAACATACTAAATACATTAGTACCTCAGCATTACTACGATCTAGCCTGAACATAACACTAATAAGTAATTTTGTTTTAACCTAAACTTCCAATACAATTATTTCAAAGGAAATGTCTACTGGCACTGTTTTAGTATCTTAAGGAGAAGTCACTTAGTTCACTTAATGGATTTTTATCTAGCGCTACAATAACTTAGAAAGTTTTGTCCTCTTCAGTCTTCTCACTAGGTCTGTGTAATCAAGGAGCTGGATAGCCTCGATGTTAACATGATGGTGAAGTTGATTTTGATGATCTTTAGCATATTTTAAGATAACACTCTCTACGAACTCCATTTTTATTTCCCGATGGATATCGTCATTTCGCATGTACCAAGACGCGTTTACAATCGTCCCTGAGTACCTTGAATGAGTACCTTGTTCTGGAATCGTTATATTATTCGTATATTACATTTTTTGGAAGAACTCCATACATACCATAAGTCGAATGAGAAAATGGTAACACTTTCCAAAGACGCAATCAATTTAATTCCATTGTAATTATATATTAAGAGGATATATAAAGTTTTAACATCACTTTATAATATAAGTAGTCATTACCCACAATATAAACTTGATAACAATAATTTCCAACATCCAAGCAATTTTTTCAATTTCCGAGCAACAATCACAAGGATAGTCTCTTTGGATATGTATAACAATAAACAAAAACATAAACAAGATTAATAAATTTTAGTTAGACCTAAACACATAATATTATTATCACGTCTATATTCTGCAAAATATTCCTTCTCAAATTGGATTCTCATTTCAGCTACATGACACATAATATAAGCACTCATTATAGTTTTCTAACAATAAGATTTCTTTTAAAACTAAAATCTACATTATTCCAGAGTATGCCATTAAATATTTCCATTACAACAGAGTATTTCATTAAAACACGTTTCCACCAACTTAACCAATTTATTACGCACTAAATACCTAAAACATAGTACGACTAAACCACAAGAATCGAGTATGTGTTTCATTCGAATCTGTCTAACCCGACATATAATTCAACGCTAACTCTTGCCCTGTTATTATTATTGCAGGTGAATGGGAATTTCAGAGCCAAAATGACACAATACACTATTAAAATATATTTTCGCTGCTAAAACGTCTTATGAATAAATCACAAGAGGTATGCGCCTTGTTTCTTGTTACAATTGGAAATTCTAGCTCCACTCGTAACTTACCGCTATCTCTTGTCATTTTATTA
Source organism: Mimoniades nurscia nurscia (assembly GCA_018246595.1). Classification (NCBI taxonomy): domain Eukaryota; kingdom Metazoa; phylum Arthropoda; class Insecta; order Lepidoptera; family Hesperiidae; genus Mimoniades; species Mimoniades nurscia. Next base: position 8,749 of record DWFO01004774.1, read on the forward strand.
TTGCAAGGGAATGCAGTTGGATTACATTTTAAGCAACATTTATAATATAGGTACCTATTCGTCTGAAAGTATACTTTCAGATTCTTTAAGTACAATAATATTTTAGAGAAGAATTAGGTACGCTTTGTTTATCCTTAATATCGTGGCTTTGAAACCAATGAAAATTTCATGTAATTCTTACAGGTTCATGTAATACTGCTCTTCTATATGATGAAGTTCGTTGAAACATACATGGAGTCTTGAACTGCCGACGTGCTAAAACAAGCTCTGTTTTGCCGCTAAGTAGCAACGTTTTGTTTTTATCTGATTTCAAAACATAGAGGCACTGAATTCCAGATATGCCAGGTTCATTTAGAAGAATACAAGACATATGTAACAGACAAACATGGTACATTAATGTAATTAGTAAATGAATGAATGAGTTTATAACGCACCATACCTGTTTCCTTCGTACTTTTATAGCGCAAAAAGACAAGTGAAGGAAAAAGCGACAAAAAAGGCATTTAATTAACTAGACTCGCAATTTTGTTTAGTCCCGTCGTCTCAGTGAATTTCATAGTCATTTTATTTTGATCGAAAAATTGCGAGTAACGGTGAAACTGAAATCGTATTTCGTTTAGCTTTTTTTTTGCTTCATGCCAGATTCCTGGAGAGATACCACACTCGATCATTTCTAATACCATTTTCCTTTGCAACGAATAATTTAATTATGTATATCATTGAGAGATCATTTTTAATAAGTACAGCTATCTCTCAGGCACCACAACATTTTTCTAAATTTGATTTTCTAGCGGTGACTCGGAGTCTGGATATGTGCCCGGTATATGGCAATAGGCTCACCACCTATTCCATCGTGGGACGTAAACATCGTGGGAGTGTTCTACATTTCTCTGCTTACCTCTACGGGGATTTTATGCATGATGTTACGTCTACTCTATCAATGAATATATTTATATGCAGAATTCCGGTTCATTGATCGGAGAAAATAAGATGTGGACAGTTATTAAAAACACAATCGTAGTTTATTATTGATCAAACTGCATCAAAATAATACATTGTAATATATATTAAATATATAAATATATTTTAAATACTAATATTAAGTGCACATAAAGATTTTCCCATGGAAAAGGAAAAAGATGCTTCTTTGACTTTCAAACATTGGCCAATAAAATTTGTTATACATATTCGTAATTATACCACGGAGAATATTTTCGCGCTTCCCATTTCTCTATAACTCACTACCAGATAGGGCTGTGGAGCGTCAATTGCTACACCGTTGTACTGATTATGTCATCAAATCTGGTATATACAGGTTTTTGTATTTGAAAAATACATATTTTCAAGTGTTGATTCATTATTTACTCTTTGATAATTTTTAGCCAGTGAAAATAAGTCGACTGAATCTCTATTTAATTTTTTTCTTATTAATCAATAAGATTTAATTAATAAAAGTTGATTATTAAAATTTAATTACTAAAAATTAGTTAATAATAATTAATCAGAAGAGTTACATAATTTAGAATTATTAAATAATGACTGCTTTGTAATAAGGTAATAAATTAGCGTAACGCTCATGAGCCAGCCGCGTTTTGCTAGAAGGTACACGCACTTAGAAAATACATACTTAAGAAAAAACCAGATAAAATATTTTTAACAAAATATATTTAAATTCATAAATTGGGTAAAACTCTAAAAATGATTAAAACATTGGTTTATTAATCCTGAAACCATAAAAACAGGAGTGTTTTTTGAATAGAAACGAGGACATAACATATTTTCCTTCTTCTGTATAATGCATGAAATAGTATCAAATGCAGTACGAGATAAAGAAGAAAAACAATGACTTACCCACAGAATACATGAAACGTTCCTAACACTTGAAAAAGGCAGACTTGGCGCGGACCAGAAAACGAAAATAAAACTGCACGAAAAATAAAACTCACCTTTAGTTTTCTTGAATATTCAATATGGCTTTTCTTCCTTGCCACTGATTTTTTACGTTTGTTCCAAAAGTTCGGTTTGAATTAGCATTTATTGTCGATGGATTGAATCGAGCGCCACTGTGATTGCAGTTTTATTCACTGAATAGATTAATATCGCTCGCAAACTTATTCGATTTAGCTTTCCAATGGCGTCTAAATAATTAACTTATGGATTGGATTTCGCGTTTCGCTCGGTTGGTTTTAGGTTAGTTTTCTCATTTCTTTGTTGTGGCATAAATCTTTTAGCTGGCTACGTCGAACGTTTTAATGTTTAGGGATATTCATTATTTAGTTTATTTGGAAAATTATTTTACGTTTATTTGCAAAATTATTTTAAATTAAA
>DWFO01004775.1:0-11074 GCA_018246595.1 Mimoniades nurscia nurscia
ACCCGGGAATCGAACCCAGGACCTCCCGTTCGGCAGTCGCACTCGCAACCAACACGACCAACGAGGCAGTCAAACGAGTTCAAATGTGTTCAGCGTAAGGTAATGAACAAAGTTATAAAAGTTTATATAGTTCAGTTAAGTCGCAGACTCGGTTAAATTTCATCATTTTGTTAGACTCTGCGGTTTCATTATCATCTCGACGGGGATAAGGGCTATCATAACATAGGTTAAGTTACTTGAAGATTATGTGGGTCGTCATATATTTAAAATTATACGTTTTGAGCGGTTTCATTTGGTTGTTACCTAGACACAATTAATGTATGACGTCAAGTGTGTTCCAAATTGTGACATTTTGAGGATATGTAATGTGTTTTGTGGTTACGAAACTTATTCGTGTATTGCACTAGAATGGATACAAATAAGCACTAATGAATTTTCATCCAATGATATGCAGTGACGAATACCAGACATAAGTTGCTTTATCAATTGAATATCTTATAAATTGAAGAATGAAAATAATAGTTAAGTTTAATTATAAAATATATAATGTAAATAAACTCACAGATATAATACTTAAAAAAATAGATAAAAATGATTTCTGAACTCCCAAAATTAAAACGTGAATGTGAGCGTACAAAACAAACAAACAAAGCTACCAAAACAATACCAGCGCACAGCTCCGAATGAAGTTTCTGAGCTAAAGAATTTCCGAAGCAGTAAGGCGAATATTAAAAGGCCGACATAAAATTGATTTGGTACGAAATAAAATCGGAATTTAAAATTTTACGTACCTACTCGAAGTTCGGAGCCGTTTTATCCTTAACGACGAATCGGCAGTTTCAGGAACCCGTTTACCGGCAATCCGAAATCGATTTAATCACGGGAATCATGCAAAGTTCTCTAACAAAGTTTGTTTAAACTTCGGGATTGGAACGAATTGGGGCAACGTGGCCCACGGCTAGATATTAATGGCGGAATCATGACACCGATTCTAAGTTATTATTTATCGATGCGATAGTGTTTCACTGGAATTGCCTTATTAAATAAACTAATATTTTATTTATTAATTGCATTGATTGTTGATCCGTGACCGGGTGAAGAAACCTCTTTGTCTTTGTCGTGGAACTACGTAACAGTGTCGGGCTAAACTGTTCCGTTCAAATAATTATTAATATAAATAAATAATAAATTAATTTAAAAAAAATCCAGGGCCATATCTTTTACAAGTAGGTACCTACCTGAGTGCTAAAAATATGTTTAAACTTCATTAGAAAATAAGTTGTTTGTTTCAAGCATTCTGATAAGAATATAACTGACTACGTTTTCTTCTGTATTAGACAGTGCAAACAGGTAGTCGACCCGCCTGATCGTAAGTGGTGACCATCGCCTATAAATATCTGCATCAGGGCTAGTTATCAATTGGTCATGACATGTAACAACAGTAATAAAAAAGACCTGCGGTATGTTTGTAATACCTATGTATGAAGCCACAAAAATAAATGCTGATGTAATTCCTCGCATAAAAACTGTGTTAGCCAATTTCATCCCAACACATTCACCACAATTCATTTCCAGTACGGCTCTAAGTCCACAGGTAATCCTCGGGAATTACGTGGCATTATGAATGCAGACATCGGCCGGCAGTACGCCGACATTCTTATTACAACCGCAAAGATATCGTGATTGATTAGCTTTATAGGTTTTCCTTTTCTACACAAAAATGAAAACAGTTCAATCGCGTTTATGAATCGACATCGCCTAAGTAGAAAAAATTTAACAATTAATTCATCGTTTGAGTTTGACCTCGTCTCTTAGTTTCTGCAGTAGGTATTTATTAATAGTAATAATATAATTTTCAGAACATTTGCAACAATTCATATAATTATATGTACTACATTTCTCTGTATATCTCATCGGGGATTACAGGCGTGACGTTATGATACCAGTTTATAAAAGTCAAAATTCGATAGTTATCTGTACGGATAAAATTTTAATAATTTCTGTTATAATGAATTGTATCAAAATCATTGTTTTTAAATCTGATAAGAAAAATTTTCAGTTAAGAGAAGCTATAAAGGAAAATCACGAAATATTATTGTATAGCTGTGTAGAGTGAAATATTCGCTGATTCGCAACACGTTGATTGTTATGCAGGAAACGTACGTGATACGATGTCGATAAGAGAAACGGGTTCCTTGCAAGTGACACTGCCTTATTTTCTATTCTATCCGATACGTTGTCCTTGAAAAGGACTCGAATCTAATTGGAACATGTTCCGTTTTTTTCAAGTATTCATTAAATCAGTTAAGAGATAACAATACAAATGACAAAAGAAGCAAAACGAAGTAGCAAATAAACTACGAGAATCAATAATATCAAGAAAAATAATAGAAAAACCGAACAAGATTCAGTGCACGGTGTTTTGTCAGTAACAATATTTATGGCTTAATTTCAATCAATTACTTTTCTTGTACCTTATCATTTTTATTAATATTCAGCCACTTTTGCTACTGGGTACGTGTCAAACGAGTTCATTTTAATTCCACACAAACGGCAAACAAAATTTTTCAGTATCTATTTACACTGGCATGGAGATCATGCGAACGGTTGCCGTCGAAATCATAAAAATGGAAATAACGCGTCACAAACGGATACGTACCTACATACGTATAATGGCCACAATCGCATGAACCGTCCGTATTAACTCAGTAAACATGGTTTACTGGATTTGCCGTTGGTATTTATTTAAACATCGCCCTTAAAGCCTGACATACGTTTACGACTGCGACGCGCTGTGACCGTAAATATTTGTTATAATCGCGAATGAACAAACAAGCCCCTGTTTTTAAAGGATCACGGTGAGATATAGTTGTTGAAGCGTCATTGTTTTCATTTAAGGGCTTATTCGTAGCTATTGGTCGAAATGTTTTCAGGTCAAGGTTGAACAATGAAACCCGGTGAGATTGCCCATTTGAAATATCCATGTTTAATAGGCATTTTTGTATGAATTTCTTGGAGTTACGAATTCGGTTGCAAGTGGTGATATAAGATAAGAAAATGTTATACGAAATTTTATTACATCGCATTGCAGTTCATAGAAATCGTAAAATGTTGTTGAATATACGATAACTGATGTTACACCAGAACTCAATGACAAATACTAAGCTACTTCTAAACAATGGGCTAAATAATTTGTGTACTAAAAAGTGCATTTGGCATTCGTATATCTAATAATTCGTTACACAATAATGCAAACATCTTATGAGCAGCAATTGCAAAATTGAAGGTATCATCAATGTGAGAAAAAAGTTGATAAAAATGGGTCTTTAAGTACAAAATGGGAAGTACGTAATTATCTGCACTAACATTTTGCATAGCATCATCAAATACCATTTATTTTTATGTTGTCCAATTCGCGACAATATTATCAAATATTTTTCAAGAAACCGGTATCGATATGGGACGGAAACCTTCCTAACCAAACTAATATAATAGTAACTTAACAAATGATTGAAACAAGAGGTGAAGAGAGAACAAATGGGAAAAGTTTTATATGTCTTAACTTGTTACTGGAAGATAAAAATGACAATATGTATGAGTGCTGTAGCGAAAAAATCTTTTACGTGAGCTAGACATATGTACTTACGAGTTGATGTTACACTAATAAGACTTCAGCCCTCAATTTATTATAAATCGAACGGGCTCTGTTATCTCACACAATGAAAAGGCGACTTATCTTTCGGGTGGGAGCTTCCGCGCCCATAACGCTGACTGATGACCGCCGATTTGTTGGGGCCCCGGCCTGCGTCGTTACGGCCTCTTTTCAGTTTTTATTCCCCTTATGATGTTTCATTTTATGATTGTCGGCAATATTACGTTGGTACGTGACGCAATGAAATATGTTTTTGGTATTTTCCCCGCGATCGCCGCCGCTTCATTTCGCTTTGTTGGCTGACCACGTTTGTGTTTTTTTTTCTGCTTTGTTATGGGATTTATCCGCGGAGAAAGGTAGGAGCTTTTTATGTTATCTCTCTTTAGTGTAAATAGAATAGTGTCAATAAAACAATTTCAGTATTATTTCAGAACAAAAAACTCCCGCTTGTTATTTTTGTAACTTACTACGTATTATAAACTCCGATGGGATTATTTGTAAACAGTTTATTACCATAAAACATATTACTACATATAAAAATGACAGTCCGGTAACAATATTTTCGCTTGCAACTTCAAAACATAAATGTTTTCTTATTATAAAATACATTTTTTTTATTAATCACTGTTACGAACGTATGGCTTCAAATATCCTATCGGTATGTGAGGTATTCATAAAAATATCACATTCAAAGCGTCTGGTTCATGTTCCACCAGCAAGATGTGTAAGTATGGCGCGGGTTCGACAACGGCGCCCCTTGTTTCATATCCGTTTTCCATTTGGTCCGTCTCGACCGGTTATCTCGTCATAACGAAAGACCTAAATGTCGTATATTGGAGATCTTGTTTATAAAATAACGAGATTCGGACGTACGTACTCCTATCTCACACGTTCTGATAATTTCTGATGATGATATGAGTTTTGAGTTTAAAAAAAACATAATTTTGAAAGACGCTTCAACTGTTTCATTACTGTTGATTTTTATTCCTTCTTAGAGTGACCATTAGTGGTAATGTTACTATGTAAGAAATAAAACATCAACGCTGCTGGAAGTAGAAGAATAACGTCAGGTCTGTAATGATAAAGATCGGTAAAAGACGTAGATTGACAATATCATAACAAGTTAGAATTGATATCAGTTTATAAAACCTAGCTTCGTATAAAACCTAGTTTTCTATAAAACCTGGTTTCCTATAAAACCTAGTGGTTTATGAAACCTCAATTTGGACCCAAAAATAATTTATTAATATTTTAAATAAAAGTTCAGACTTCGGTTCGGACAAAGTTCAGACTTCAGGTTTCATTACCGACCATAATAGCTCATTGTAATTTTTATCAATTTTGCCTCATTCTTCAACTGAATACCATCAGTCTTTACTTCAAATTCAAATTCAAATCTCATTTATTCAAAATTGGTTCATAAAAATACTTTTTGTACGTCAAAATGATGCTACCACCGCTTTGGAAGATGCCTCGCTATGGGGAAGAAGCGGCGAAAGAAACATATTGACGGGTTCTTAATACATTGCACTGGAGATGGGCTATCTGTGCTGTGATATTGAGATTGATGACCACAAAGACGATATAGAAGAAACTTGTTAAGTATTAAAAGTTAATTTGTTATAATATAACTATATTATAATGCATATAGAGCATTTTTATATATAGTCAAACAATGTCCCTTACGGAGTAGGCAGAGGGTAGCGTGTGCCAATATTGCCGTCCTTACAGTTCTGACGTGCTTTAATGATATCTAATTTTGATATATAAAAACCTCTTGTCATAGAATTAGTGGTCGGCTTGGCCGATTTTTATGAAACTTTTTGTGTATCTTTGGTAGGTCTAAGAATAGGTCAAAGGTTATTTTTTTTTAACCTATTTTTCTGAATAAATTTTTCATACATATGACTCCACATTTTTACCTTCCTAGCCCGACCTTCCACTTTCTTATCGCAATTTTGTTATTTTCTTATTAGCAATATCCAAACAATTCAGCCGTTGTAAAATAGATTCTTTATTTTTGTTTAATAACCAAAATATTCACTAGAAAGAAATTATTTCTTTGGCACAACGACTTTTGTAGTGTCGACTAATAAAAAATACAGAAATTATGTACATATATGTATTATAGTGACGAGTGCTTACGAGCATGAGTGTCTTTTGAGAGGTCCTGCCTTGGAGTTGAGTACTATTAGATTTTTCATGCTATTATTTTTAGTTCAATTTAGTACTAGTGGCTCGGAGTCCGAATTTGTGTCTGGTGTATGGCAATAGGCTCACCAACGATACCATGATGGGACGTAACCGTAACTGGCGCAACGTGGCAGTATATTACACTCCTCAGCCTACTGATTCGGGGATTACAGGCGTGTTGTTTCATTTTATATTAACTATAAAATAACACTAAAACTGTTAGCGCAACATTCCACATTATTAAACTGCTATTCAAGCTACCCAGCGATGTCTGGTATATGCATTCAGTTAACTTTTCAGTACAGACAGGCTTTTCCTCCAAATGCTACTGTACAGGGTATGTTACATAAGATCCAAATGCATTACATTAAAATAAATTGTGACGATTAACTTTATAGTTCAAGTTTTAGGAAAGAGTATAAAATACTGCCAGGTCGTTTTCTGGTTTTGCTGACTGAAAAAAATTTATAACCTCTCAATGCCTTTTAAATTGAAATTGACTATAACATATCTCAAGATACAGCTCTATTTCGCTGAAAAATATATAACCGTACCGGTATGTTTTATAGCCCCCATAAAAACTCCCTAATCGCATTCAAGGAACTGTGACAGCTGTAAACATAACAAAGTTAAGTTTTGAATAGAATATTCAGTGCACTCTGGGAAGGGGCCCAATTTGTCATTTCATTGGTGCCGGTCGCATGTAAATTTTATTTCCACTCGCCCTAAATACAAGAAAATGTTTACTATCATTGCACCTTCACAAAACATTTAGAACTTTAGTCGTACTTACTAGTGATTTCTCAGAATGTATCGCAATTTACTTTGACCGATTCTTGGCTGATATTCAGTAGTATTCAAGTAAGTATTTTCAAAAATGAACCTGCAATATTTCTATGAAAGAATGCGAATCACGCCTGTAATCGCTGAGGAGGGATTCAGAGTGTAGTAGATAACTCGTCTGTTACGTTTACGTCCCACTATGGCCTAGGAGATGAGCCTATTGCCATGCACTAGGAAAATCCATACTCAAAGACACAAAAATCCCCCTCTTAGGAATTTCAAGTTAGATAATCCCAATAGTACCCAACTCGGGGATCGAATTCAGGACCTCTCCATTAGCAGTGGCGCTTGCAACATAATTACTCGCTGAACGAGATATTATTAGTTACTGGTATATCCATGCTCTTAACCACTTATGTACAGACGTTGACAAAGGTTTTTACATTTATTGTACGCCTAGTTTTAGCGTTAAAAATATTAAGCACTTAGAAGAGTCTTCGAGAATGTATAATGTTATAATGTCAAAACAGACTCTATAATTATATTTTAATTACCGCTTGCAATAAGTACCCGCGTGAACTTCAAAAAGTAAATGCGTCACCCGCACGGATTATTGCGACGAGCAAAAGAAATATAATTCACAAGAGAAGTTATATAAAAGTACTCAAGTTGATAAACGGTGAAGCCCGTTTGTTGTAACGAGATGATTTATACAATACAATTTCTTTCAGCTAAACGGATTTGGGAAACGGTGAGCGCGAGAAATTTGAACACACTGTTTCGAGTGAATTCATTGCCTCCGTTTTGTCTTACGTAGTGAAAGGTGCGGGCATGACACCGCAATACACCCACCCACGTAGACTTGTACACGTTAAATTCCTTGCTCAATAAAAAACAATCAATAGCAGATTTATAATGTATTTTATCTCACTTCCTCTTGCGCATTATGATGATAACATAAACTGTTAATAAACGCTACAGGTAGTTAAAGTGTCTGTGACACTCCATTGTAGTATTTCTAAGTATGGCAAGTACGCTCTGCTAAGCTATTTCGCGCCAAAGTAAAGTTCCACGGTCCAATGGACAGTTAGTTAGAAGTTTATAAGCCGTCGAGTACAAGTTTAAATGGATTTTATCTTTTGATAACAATTGGAAAACTTACGAAGATGTACCATAAGCGGACAGGTTCTAAGACCTGAGAAACCTGATTTATTAATCAATATATTGCATGTATGTTTCATATTTCTACTCGTAACTTACGTGAAAATGAGGATAACACTTGAAACCATACTATGTACTCGTATTAGTGATATTAATTATGCGTCGAAGAGTTAGCGAAGAGTTTCAATTCAATATTAATTACCTCAGTACATCGCATAGCAATTATAATAGTTTGGTTTATATATGAATAAAGACGAGTATATAAATGTATAATTTAAACCGAGAGTTCTATATTTAATGTTTACATGTAGCCGTTCGGTAAGAAACCACCGCCTTAGTAGTATATTCAAACTTTTAGTAGTTCATTTACGAATCTATTTGGCATACCACAGTTGCACAGGGCGCGCCTATCAAATGAGAGGGATCACTATTTCTATTGATTCTACTTAATTTGACTTCGTTATTAAATTCTTTTTCTTTATTGTTGTTAACAATAATATCCTATACTGTTATAACTAGTGATACTAAATCTTTAAAATGCAAGTAACTTCCCAAACGCGGGGAACATTCAAAGAACAGATCTGCGGAACGTGCGACGGTAATATACACCCCTAACTAGTCGATGCTTAAACATTAATTATATTCCATTAATAGACTATTAAGAACAGCGATCACGAACTACCTCGCTCGCACAATTGAAAGTAGAAGTCGTATAATACTAAACTATGTGTAATTAATAAAAGTTGAACAATAATTCCCAAAGCGCAGACAAAGTTGTTCACACGAAGCGCCGCACACAGTCTGCTGTGCGGAATCCACTTTGCATTTTACATCGCTCTGTCGTATAGGGCGTGTTTTACTATCAATTTTTAAGCATACATACCTAGTTTAAGAATCGTTTTTAAATGTAAAACGTAAAATATCAGTAATTCATTAACTTTATATATGGTCCTCGTCGTTATGTGTTTATATACTTCTTATCATTAATAACAGATACTTTAAATTTCAATAAAATTGCATATCAGAGATGAAATCGCGATGGCACTTATTTTTGAAAATAAATTGTTGTGTCATGATTTGAATAATCACATATGCAAACACACTAAACCCGAAGCTATTATATATCTTGGTCTTTGTGGTAAACACCCGTTATTATTCGCAGCTGGAACTGCATCCCTTTTTCAAATTGCATACATTGCTTACAGTTACACACGCTGCTTTGAGAACACAAATTTGCATGAATACTGGCTTATTTTAAAATTAAAGTTCCGCATAGTACCTATATACAAACTGGTCTTTCACGCATGCATGCATGCAAATGGATCTTAATTATTTATTTATTTACTGATTATAGTGTCCAGTTATCACAACTTAAATAAAGAGACGGGTAGATAAATAGATGGACAAATAGACCGAGAAGCAGAATGAGAAACAGAGAAGCAAAGCGATAAGCAGACAAAGAAACAGATAGAGAATCAGATATAAATACAGATAGAGAAGCATGTGGAAAAACAGATAGAGAAGCAGGCAGAAACAAAGAAGCAAACAGAGGAGAAGGCAGACTGGAATGACCGAGAAACAGATGGAGAAGCAGCCACAGAAACAGACAGAGAAGGAGACAGACAGACTGATATATATGCAGACATGCATTCTGACATACATGCAGACATGCAGATGGATAGGAACACATATGAATAACCGGTGGACTGACAGATAAACTATTTCTGCTTGGTTAGACAGATTTATAAATTTAAAAAAAATTTGTTCAGCTGATAACAATCTCATGATTTGATCTTATCGTCTGTCTGAGTTAACGGAAACCGTAATTACCCGGCACCAACGTCCCCGTGAAAAAAAAAACGCTCCTTGCAGACGGAGAAAAACTTACGGAGAAAAAGCTAAATAGATATTTTATCACTTTTATGGCCACTTACTCTGAGCTCCGTTTGAGTTATGTTCCCGGTGTGTCGTTTTAGATTCGTGTGTGTTTAGTCACTCCTCGTTGGTACTATTATGGACTGTTCATAAAACCCCATTGTAAGGTTGTAATAAGATCGTAAATTATAAGGAACACGTATTTATTTTCGAAGCAGTAAAATTAGCATTTAATGTAATGGTCGCATACAAATAAAGCATATCTTTAAATTACTAAGTAGTAATAAACACTAAAGCAGAAAAATAAGCTCATCAATTGTAGAATGCCGCAGCCATGTACCATGTGTATCTAGGCGTCGATTCTAATAACGCCGAAAACACGGAACTGATACTCGTATAAGGTGTCTCGTTGCTTTTGTTTTTTGCCCTTTCTTTGTCCTATGCGCACGCAAAAACTAAGCCGATGTCAAAAAAGGGAAAAACATTGAAAGGACTTTACCCCAGGAACTCATAAAGATGCTAGTCTCGTCCAAAAATGAACGAAAAGGGGCTAACCACACTCGAGGTGTCTGCATATATTATAAAATTGATATGCCCAAGTACTTTCCTGTAAAAAAATCACACCCGCGCCGCGTGTTCATTATGCGTGGTCACGAATTCATTGTACACTACATCATGGTGTTATATTATTCTTTGATGAGCCCTCACACAGGACACGGAGGTATGTACGGCTGCATTCACGTTATAACGTGCCGGATCGTAATATAATTATTCAAATATTACCCCGCTATGTTCTTTTACTGGGTTGACAGATGCAAGTAAACTTTTGCAAGCAATGATCCATGACCTGTAAGTCACCTGTAAGACCTGTTATCTTACGATTGCAATTGGCGAAGTACTCGAAAGACTTTAGGATAATTTAGGACTTAAAGAGAAAGGTTTGTCTAAATAACTCTGAGCAACATGGTAGAGGAAGCGCTAGGACTGCCCGAACTGGAGAGACTCTTGCGTAGTAATAAACAGCTGCATCCATTTTGATTAATATTTGCCGCTAGTAAGTAATACTCTTCGTAAAATACCATATTGTATTTAATACTACATACTTTTATATTTATTTATTTATTTATATTTATTTTATATCTATACAACATGACAAGCCCGTTGGTGCAGTGGTTAGTGAAACTGACTGTTGCGCCGGGGGTCGTGGATTCGATTCCCACCCAGAATAATTATTTGTGTGATGAGCACAAGTATTTGTTCTGTGTCTGGGTGTGAAGAATAATATATAAAAAAATATCTATTTAAGTATATATGTATTTACATGTATGTATGAAGTTTATCAGCCATCTGGTTACCATACCACAAGCTCTCTTGACGCTTAGTTTGGGATCAGATGGCCGTGTGTGGAGA
>DWFO01004776.1:0-11074 GCA_018246595.1 Mimoniades nurscia nurscia
TATATAGTTAGTTTATTTTAAACTTTTAACTCGTAATCATCTCGGTTCTGTGCATTTATTGATCGTCCTGATGTCGTAAACTCATGCGAAGGCCAGGAGAATGTTATGCTCAATGTTGTAGTCTAGAAACAGTCCCATTTGCAGGAGACTCTACAATGTTTTGTAGAGTCATCTCTTTAACGGGATGAACGGAGCTGGTTTTCTATTGTAATCGAGCTGTTAATGCTGAAAGTTATATTACAGACATCCTGGAACCTCACGTGATGCCTTACGCTGGATATATTGGGGATAATTTTACACTTATGCACTACGATACAAAACCTCACGTCGCTAGAGTTGTGACAGCATATCTTCGGAAGGCTGGAAATACCAGTTACGCAGTGACCAGCCAATAATCTGCCTAAAATTCAAGTTTTTTCGCGCACAATTTCTTTTTTTACTGCCCCATAATTCCATTTTTATGTTATCACTTCTAAAAATATCGATATATAGATTGTGGTGAAAAGCTATACGGTTTTTTTTTCCAAAAAACGTAAGTGGGTCGATTTTTTGGAGTGTATTTATACTCATAATATGATTGGTAATAGACAAACAAAAGGCATTTTTTTTGCTGTTGCATAACAGTTATTTATTATGACAATATATTTTTTTTGATTTAAAGGACAACTTGTAACCATGACATGTACAGAAGCATGTTAGTTGCAACACAAAAGCAATTTATTAAAGCCGCAAATTAATGTACAATTTTAATCTTTGCTTACTTTGGTGGTGTGTATATTGGCTGCTTTTATCTGGGAATTGTGTTCTCATTTTTAATTGAAAAAGTAATATCGCTACTCCATAAGAGATGGCGCTGCAAGGATAATTTTACGAAGTCATGATAATGTTGCAATGCAATACAAAAATAGAAACCAACATTATAAATAAACAAACTTTTGACCTGTACTGTTCAGTCGACAAATATTGTAATTATTAACTATTGTTTTTGTAGTGTACTGAAGTTACCCTTGTAGTATTTATTTAATGTATTTATAATTTATATTATGTATTTGAATGGAAATGATAGCTTAAAATAAATTATTAAAGAATGTAAATTATGTATGTAATCACAAAATGTCCTGTACTCTACTTTTATTTATTTATTAAAACTTTTGCAACACCTTAAGCTAAGTGATACAAGGATGTACTATTACAATGGCATTCTCTACTAGTCGACCCTGGGTGATGATTATAAAATCTTTATACAAATTAACTTATTTTATGTTCTTTGTCTACTGTTTACACGAACATTATTTTTGTACTCAAAAAAAAATTATTCGTTTAAAATTTCTGATGACGCTGAACTAAGTTCAGTACATATAACATTATGTTATTCATTGTCGGTTTTTTCCTTATATTCTCGGATGGGTAAATACCCATAAAAAAATTAAATAATTTACTTAATAAATTCACATTAAAAAAATTAACTACCACAGATATGATACAACAGACGAATTTCAGAAAAGATTCTGTAATAATGGAAAAAATTAAATTTTAAAGAGAAAGAAACAATTAAACATTACAATAATAAAAACAATATTTTTATGACTTAGCACATAAAACAGCAAGAAGCTACAATCTGTAGATTTATTTATTGCGGCACATACATGTGCGTTTATGGACATGGTACAGATTGCATTAACGTGGAGTGAACAAACACGACGGGCCCCGCCATTTAGATTTGTTTGCTCGGTTTATGTAATACCAAATTCAATTTCAGACACAATACGAATTAATTGAAAATTAATAATGACCCGTATTCCGATCATGTTATTATTCCATTGTTAAGTCAGTAAGGTAAGTTAATAAAATAAACCAGTACAGCTGATGTCATTGAAATTTATTCCATTTATTTAATAACTCTTAATTATTATCTAAATCACAAGATCGACGATAAATTAAACTATCTAAAAATCACAAAATGCACTAAAACATGCACACATGTAATATTACAATGATTTTAATACCCCATTTGGTACAACTATACATAATTTAATTACTGATGGTGTACTAAGAGAAAGATAGATACCACTATTATGTTAAATATTACCTACAAATTGTCTAGTAAACGATGAGTACCAACGTCGTCAACACAGTGACGTTGCATACCTGCTATATCGCATTGGTGCGATAAAATTTCCCTTACACATACACAACATGCGAGGAAGTAACTGTACTTAAAGTAGATCATTACCGTTGTGTTTACATTTTACAATCACTTTTACAAAGCCAACGAGTTTACACGCTAAATATCTAGATGTACTATCGTAAAATTAATGAAATGTAAGCGTGTTGTACATAGTATTAGTGTAGAGACACCTAATATAGGTAATAAATATACATGACTATTGAGCGACACCAAAAATAAGTTACCAAACAAGCATACATTTCACTTAATAGGCTATAAAATTGAAGACAATCTATCGAACAATTTTAAGTCCAGAGACGTAAAAACTTAAAGCTCTTGAATACTTTACAATAATAATTAAATATACGTTTATTTACTTGGAAATGTCATAGCTCATCAACTCGTGTCACGGGAAACGTAAAATATTAAAATAACTAATGAAGACATTACAATACAAGACGTTAGTTACGTCATTCAGTACTTTGATCAGTTAAGGTCACTATAAAACGAATAATAAATATTATGATTGTAGAGTACCGGCGGCCATTTTGAATGGTTCTCGTGATTCGTGTCGTGACTGACACGTCACAACTGGCCATCTCGTTCTCGCATGCTCTCCGCATATAGCACCATTGTAACCCGACACGTTTCTTACACACAAGCGATTTCACAACACGTTCCACACTTTCACAACTAAAATATTAAGTTTCAATAATATAATTATGAATCTACTGATATTTCATGACACGGCTGTTTCTTTTCTTGTAATCTTCGCACAGCCTCGGCAACAAGGGCACGTTGTTCCAGTAACCTTTCCACGAGATCGACTGGTTCTTGTTTTCTTATGTAGTAAGGTGCAGCTCTGGCTCGAGCTTGCAGGTGAAGTTTCTGCTTTAAGCCAATAGTGAGCTCTTCGATGGCAGGTAATCGGCTGGAGGCTAGTGGCCGGTTCTCTTGATGACTCGCGTTACGACTGTCATATCTGGAGTTCTCCTTCAACATAGCGTTTATCGCCAGTGGAGTGAGTATTGGTAAAAAAATTGTAATTACACAGCAGCGCGCAGCTACGTTTGCAAATGTCGGATGAATGAGCGAGTGAGCAGGCTCGACCCCGGCGTAGGAATCGCGGGTCTCTGCGGGGACGGAGAGGAGAGGGTATGACGTCGACTGATGCGCAGTCGTGCCGGGCTGTATACAAACAATACGTTGGACGTAAATAAACACAAGGCACTCCACATCGCTGTAATGTGAACGGTGTTATCTATGTGTTAGTGGCACGGCTTGTCGGTCCACTTGACCGGCGTGCGTGGATAGCAGGAAATATTGTGAAACGCTACATATTCGAATTCGAACATTATAATTTACTGTGCACAAAACTTATATTCTATGACAAAATTGATAACAATACAATGTGCAACATTATTGAGGTCAGAGCTAAATAAAGAAGATAAATATAAACGCTCTTGTTCTTGGGTTTTCTACTTACGTTTGTATAACGATTATTGTGAAAGATGCGAAATTAGGAAAAACGAGACGTTTCTAAATTAGGTATCAGTAGATACCTTTTGACAAAATGTAGAAGACTCAAAACATAGTAAAAGTTTCAAAAAATAATTAGATCAAGGAGTTCAATGCGTAATATTAAACAGTATTTTGACACCACATATAGTAATAATTAAAGTACTAGAATCATTTTTACCTTTAAGTAGCAAAATAAGACTAAATATCTATTTGTTGTGGATAGACTATAATATGGATCCATAAAAATGATACATGACACATTCCTCAGCAGGTACCTTTAACCATGCACTCATACTGTTGGGAGCAGGTATCTAATGATAATTAATTTATGGGTGTCCAGGAACACGAAACGTTATTCGATTTAAAAATTGAAATTTTTATAAAAACTACATTATAATATATAAATGTTAATGATGTCTAACTAAGTATGTGTAACAAATATTAAAAGCCTTGTTAATGAAGTGGTTGCAAGAGCGACTGTAGAGGGAGAGGTCTTGGGTATGATCTCCAGGATGGCTAGTGTAACTTGAAATTCCTAGTAAGTAGTAGCCTAGAGGCTAAATTTGTGCCCGGTGTGTGGCAATAGGTTCACTTCGATTATACGGTGAGACGTATAAAATAAACGCACTACAACATTTACATTAAGCCGTTAGAAATTATGCAAAAGAGATTTATATATTACTTACGATATAAAAATCGTTTGAATTTAGTAAAGCCACTTTCTAATTACAGTTATAGAGTACAATATTTTTGTTAAAATTCCCTTCTCAGCCGCAAGACAATGGTGGATTTCATGATCCTGCATAAACTTGGTAATGCTTGTACTGACGTCAGTGATTTACTGAGTAAAATAAATATTTGTGTACCTAGTAGTCTACCCTGAGTTTTGCACTGCAAGCCATTTGTCGTAAGTGAGCACTACGCGAACTGAACTTGGCCAGTTTAGCCCTCTAAACGGAATTTTAACAAACTACAACTTCGTCCGTAATAAAAGCGTTGATGCATCAATATCTAGCTCTAGTGGTCATCTCGTAAGTCAGGCCAACGTTCCACTGACTAATGTGTTAGCGAATCACCTCCAAATATTTAGAAAATACATATTGCAAACATTTCATTACATCATTAATTAATTTCTGCTTATTTATTGTGCTTTCTTTAATAAATTATATCTACTCAATTCTTGCTCCTAATAACTTATTATAAATTCAATATGATTTTTTAATATTATGTTCCAACACTCCAATTTTATTTATCTGTATAGATATAGAGTACAGATAGGTAAATTATAAAACTCTGCGTACCTCTTCGGAGATTACAGACGTGATTGTTACCTTTGTTTTAGATATTCAAATTGCTGTACATTTTAGAATAGCTTAGAGATGTATAGTGTGATAAACTTGGATAGAAAACTGAACGCTTGCTGTCTAGCCTATTTAAAATATGTGACATATTACATATTACAGATGTTAAACACATATGCGTAGGCGCGTATGGCACAAAGTAATGCAATGGAAAATAACTCGTGTGCCAATACGCCCAGCATCCAGCATTAATTTACTATTAAAAAGAAGAGTCCACGTCAGTGTTTGTGATAATTTGCGTGTAGTTGTGTGCGAGTGTGAAACTGGCTGTTTCGCTGAACCAAAACTAAAAACGGACGTTGCCCTCAGTTTAAACGGTTTTAGTCTGTGATGATGTTGACGAGGTCGTTGGTACTGTTTTTTGTAAGCATTGTATCTTACATTACAATTCCAAAGAAATAATAACGTAAATACAAATAATCGGTCATTTGATGGAATAACAGATAATAAATTGTTGTTATTATTCATAATTCTTATCAGCTAGGTATTTACACTGTGAACCCTCCTTGAAGTTACAGTTAAACTCGTTAGAATGTTCATTATATATAAATTTGACGTCAATGTGTGGCATTTTCAACTGTTGTCGGTACCAGGACAGAGTTCCGAGCAACGTTGCCAGTTTTTTTTGCAAGTCGGGATAATGAAACTTTTTGAGTGATAAAAACGGGATTTGTTCATCGAAAGCGGAACATACTAATAAATACGTATAGAGTCAGAAATTCATAAATATTTATCTTTTTATTTGAATTTTAGTTACATTTAAATGATAATAGATAACAAAAATAGTCGTAGAAATGTATTTTCATATAAATATGATGTTTTAGCTTCCTCAGCACCAGTGGCGTAGCGTGTGTGTCAACCGCCCGGAGCGGAAGGAAATATTCTCGCCTCCTTAAAAGTTTATATTATATATGTTGTGCCTTAAGAAAATCTCGTCGACAAAAAAAAGTTAATTACTTACGGTCGATTTATTTCCGAAAGCAGGACTAGCCTGTGCTGTGGGAGACATTTAATTTAGATTTAAAAATCGGGACGTCCCGCTAAAATCGGGACGTCTGACAACGCTGGTTCCGAGATACCATTTACTTGTTTACACTTACCATAGTATAAACTGCAATGTTTGAAATGAATTTTATTACCTATCTATAGTTAGCCAAATAAGAATTTACTAATCATATATCTATTATTTATTTAAGAATAGAATTGTCTCCACGTGTTTTTATTATTGTACGACCTGTATTCAGGCAACTATTTATGAATAAATTTTTGTTTCCTTCCTTGTAAATTGCTTAAACTACACTTTATAATGTATTGTATAGAGCAAAATAGTGGAGATGAGTAGCAAAAAGGAAAACAAACAATATAATATATGAAGATAACACAGTTTGTAAGTTTAAAATTCGTGAATTCCTTCTTACGACCTTCATTATGAAATGATAAGAATAAGTATATAGCAGTATGGTATTTCATTCTTGTTCTTACAATACCTAAAAAGTTGTTAAATAATCTTAATCTTTTTAATCTCCTACAATTTATTATAATCTGGTTACAATGCCATCTATTGAGAAGTAGTTGCAAATGATATGTTTACGAAAACATAAAACAACATAAGAACATTGAGTTACTGGCAATAATGTATGCCCTGTGTTGTACTTGTAAGTCTAATATGACA
Organism: Mimoniades nurscia nurscia; assembly: GCA_018246595.1. Taxonomy (NCBI): domain Eukaryota; kingdom Metazoa; phylum Arthropoda; class Insecta; order Lepidoptera; family Hesperiidae; genus Mimoniades; species Mimoniades nurscia. The sequence goes on from DWFO01004776.1 coordinate 6,722, forward strand.
ATATTTCATTTATATTATGGGATAGTTGTAGCCTTTTATTTATTTTTTGTTTTGCCACCTAATGGGTAATAGCAGAAGCTGGCAAAAATGCACGGTCAGACAGGTGGTGTTACTGATATAAGTAAAAAGATTGATACATATATACATTGGCTTGTATGCTTACTTAAAAGAAGTCTGAATTTATTAAATAAATAATTAACTAAATATACAAGAACGGTGCTATGCTATTGCATAATATGTGTCATTATTGATACTTTAAATACTCATTCATACATTTTACATGTACAGACAACGATCAGTTACAGTTTTTTCATATGTATCCCCATATCGTATGATATCCGCAGCATTGGACTGCATCATTATTTAGCATAAATTTATAGTTATATAATATTTTAATTATTAAAGCTTTGCCTCGTGGTTTATATTTGTGACTTCTCACTCGTTTAACTACTTCGTACTTTTAGGCGACATTCAATTCTGCTCTCTTTTTGGGCAAATTGCCAAAAAAATCAGTTCCTCATTAAATTTAGCTACGAAAATATGGCATGAAATCGGCTAGGCTTCTTCGATCAGTTATTTGAAAACAATTTAAACTGCCTCGTTACAAACGCGACTGCTGATTGAAAAGTCCTTGGTTTAAATCCCGGGTCGGGCACTATTGGATTTGTCTATCTTATATTTTCTAGTAGTGGGTCAGAGTCTGGACATGTAACGGTGTATGGCAGTTGACTCACCACCTTTTCCATAGTGGGATGTTAACGTAACCGGTGCAGTGGGAGTGTGCTACATTCCTCTGTCTACCTCTTCGGGGATTACAGGCGTGATGTTACGTTACGTTAATTGAACTAGAGAATAATATAACTTTAATCCTTCGATAGACATAAGACGCACATTATAGTTTCTGCCGATATTTTTTCATCAAAAACAGTAAAAAATCTACTCCTTTACCTTGATTTTTATAACTTTCTCTTTTTCGAAATGTAATATTTTATTAGCATTGGTATATGGAGTATTACGTTTTGTATTAGAAATTTGTAAAACTTTACATAGTTACGGCATACAACCCGTAAGCATTATTAGTATTAAAAAAATGTGTTGGTCGATGGGCGTCTCTCTGTTACCTCATAGAGTTGGTCGAGCACCAAGAAGTCAGCGCGTAGTGAAGTCCCGACAACCATCCTTATGTCGATATTTGTATTCATTTTATACAAGGTATATTTTAAGTTATGCAGTTAACATATCTTAAATGTAGTGAATAAATACAAGCTGACACGGTATAGGAAACTGTAAATAATATTGAATAAGAAATGCTTCTGAAAGTCTGTGATTCTAAAAATGTGATAACAGTCAACAGCGTAATCTTTCTATATTTGATAAACGTCAAGTACAAAGTGACATACACTAAGCAATGTTTTCACCGTTAAATGTCTAGTGTAGTTCATGAATGTTATTACATGCCTTTTGATTGGTCACATATTTGTATGCCCGGTTACGATCGTTCGCAGCACTAGCGACGCAGGCGTTGCGCAGACCAACATGTCGAAAGAAAGTGAACGCAACCAGCCAGGACGGACGGAGCAGTCTACCGGAGTCGCGTGCGTCAACCACCCGTACTCTGTCCACGAACGCGCCTCGATGTCAAATCGATTTCTATGAAAACTATTGTTCAATGATGTTCAATATAATTTTTATCTGAATATATATAAAAAAACATTTTAAATCAATCAAGTTCAATGATAAATAGCAATAATGGATTTATCAAGTGAAGCGGGTGACCAATTGAAAGTTCTCACGGCGCGTCATATAAGTCCCGACAAAGTTCCTGCCGTAGACGACGATGCGATTAACAACTCGACCCTATCCTGCTATGATCACAGCATAGAACCTGATTTTATGTCATACCTAACAGGTAAAGTAATATTTACTAGAAATTTCAGTTAAAAATATTTTCCTCTTAGGTAAAAAGAATTAGAATAATTTTTTATATATTTAGTCAAGCTTTCATGTCACTAGTACTGCATGAAGCCTTGGACCAGATTCATGAGTTATTCTGCTGTAGTCGCTTACCGAACAGTGTCTAAATATTAACCCACACGACATGCTTTTTACGCAGTACGGGTATTAAAAATACTTCCCTTATTTTTACCCATTAGAGAAAACATTAAGGGCGGAAAGCAAGACAATAAGACTTTGGCCACATGCTATTGTTAACGACAAGGTTTATTACCGGACGTTATATAGAGTAGTTCCAATTCGCGCCATTTTCTATGTACGAAATGAATTTGTACGTTTAGTATGTTTTTTATTGTTTTGCAATTCCAAATATCGATTAAATTAAAAGAGGTGTCAATATAGCAATAATATTCAATTATTAATTTGAGTAGGTAGGTTTATTATAAATGCTGTAAATTGTTTAATATATGTAATAAAAATCTATACATAGTATTTCTTTTTCATATATTTATATTAGCCAACAATATTTATATTAGTCAATTTGGTATACCTGGTCGACCAAAAAAAATACTTTTCATGCATCTTCTTATTTATTACCTATTTATTATCTTACAACTCGGAGATAGATCTGCGTTTCTAACGAATACAAGAGATACCAAATAGCCTGAATTATGTTTCAATTGGGCTCAGTCATAATCCTGCCGTTCATAATTAGTCGCCTTTACTAGACCAGCCAGTCATAAAGTCAGTATCAAGTTTAGAACCATGTCATGAAATATAATACAATTCTTATTGAAACTTATCTATAACATTGTAACGTAACATCACGCCTTTAATCCTCGAAGAGGAGGAATGTAGTACACTTCCACATTTCACCAGCTACGTTTACGTCCCACTATGGAGAGTTTGTGAACCTATTACCATACACTGGATAGGTTGTGAGTCTATTACCGTACACTGATCATCAAATAAAGCGCGACCCCGGAATTGAACCCCGGACCTCCCAATCGGCAGTCGCGCTTGCAAGCAACACGACCAATGAGGCAGTCAGTTCAAACTTACTCTTTTCATAAATTCATCAGAACGCGTGGGATAATTTTGAAAGCTTGGGAAGCAAGGAATTTTCACAAAAAAGGATGGGACTGAATGAAAATACATACATACAAAGGTGTTACTATAGAACTGGTTACGGGAGTGGATCCGTTTTCGGATGTCAGTGTGTGGATATTGACAAACGGCATGCCGTCAGCGGTGCTCAGTGCCCGACTGAAGTCGTACTGCGACATGGCCAATATTAAAAAAAATCAAAATTCTTTATTCAGTCTATAAAACAATAATTACCCTCTATGAAACAATGTATAAAACAATAATTACAATGTTAACGACATTGTAATTATTGTTTTATACATTGTTACTATACCGTTATTGTGACTATACACTGATACTAACTCTCAGATTCCGACACTCTTACCGAGGTACAAAAATTAATTATTTAACATTTAAAATATGAGACTTCAAGTACCGAGTATCCTTTGACAAAAAATAAATAAAAGTAAGCAGGTACTCGAAATGTTGAGGTCGTTATTCTCGTGTCCTTATGTACTTATGAGGGCCGGAACATCTTTAACGTACTTTCGTAGACTTCCGCAGTTCGCTTATAAAACGAACGATTCATGTTTTCTGTTTTTTAATTCTTGTTGAGAGAATGTCAGAATATGATCCTTTCGAGAATGATTATAAGTAATTTTGATAAACAAATGCACCATATTTACGAAATTAAATTAAATTTCTGAATAGTGAAACCGTTCTCTAGATACTACACTTATAAGTTTACTGTGATGTGGATAATATAATAACTACATATATATGTCTAAGTGGGGCGTCAATTTAATTTGCAAGGTGTGTTTTTTTTATTTGTAATGTTTGATATAATATTCATAACTATTTTATGCTTTAAATGGAGTGGTGGTGGAGTTGATCTAATACAGGAGAGTCTCTCTCAAATAAATATTTAACTTGCTATTTCGGAACCAAGATTATAGTTTAAACGGAGATGTAGCGTTTTATGCGTAATGTAAATATGTGTGTATCGGAATGTACTTATGAACAACTTACTTATGAATGTAAGGCCAACCACGATGTTTGCGCACGTCTCTGGAACCCCCTCGCGAAAACCGTTTTGATAAACCATTACGTGTTTACGCACGCTAACTTAAATATTACTTTTGATGGGATGGTCTGGGTGATGGGCACATTTAATTACTTTCGATGACACCTCCGCATAATAGTAAATTTGGATGGATATAACAATAAATACCTATATAAAATTTAATATCATAGACGTTTTGTGTATAAATCCACACGAGTTTTTTTGCTCTCCCTGAACTTTTCCCCCAGGCT
>DWFO01004777.1:0-11072 GCA_018246595.1 Mimoniades nurscia nurscia
AGTGTCCGACCCGGGAATCGAACCCGGGACCTCCCGTTCGGCAGTCGCACTCGCAACCAACACGACCAACGAGGCAGGCTTATTATTAACATAGACCATTTAATAAAATAACAAAATGCGTTTTTTTATTATTATTATACATACATAAATAAAACTCATCGAGAGTAAAATGTATAAACGGTTCCTTCATAAAAATCGATTTAATCCCATATATCGACTTTCGTTGTGTGCGCGGTAACCTATAATTCGCCTGGGCTCCTTCCGGCTGTTCGTGCCACAGTACTTCAAGTCACGTCTCAAGATTTTCGTTTATAGCGGTATTGGCAACTATTTATTGTGAATTGCACCAACCATGCGCTCCCACCATCGCATCGGTTGTATAAAGCGTGACTTGCTTTTTTTCCGGGAATAGTAACCTGTATTCAAGTCGTAACATTAACCTAACTTATCCGCCACTAAGTCTGTTATTGTGTCCGGTGTATGTCAACAGGATTATCCCCTACTATATGGAACTTAGTACTATACTAATCAGCATACCTCTTCGTGAAAGTACAGGTGCTATAAAGGTATTGTCGTATATTGCATCGTCAGTCGCGCCAGGTACGTTGCAGGGTAGGCAGTGAGTACCGACTGTGTAATGTCTCTGTCCTTCTAGAACTGAAGTGCTTCTTTTTCATTCTTCAGTCATTTCATTTCATACACGCACTTATGAGCCTTATGGGTTTATTTGTGTATATACAAAAATTACTATTACATACATTCGCGTTACATGAAGCGATTTCTGTCACAGCCAACGTTCGAATTAATGTACTTTTAAATTTGATCCTGATAAAATCGTCTGCGGTTCGAAATTCTAAGGGAATTTGAACTTTGTACTGCTAACTATAAGGCCCCTCCCAGAATGCAGTAATATTTAAAGCATCGCCAAACGCCTCGAAGCCGGAAATGAGTAGAATTCGTTTTTAACATACGCATAATAAGTACTTATGGCATTTAAAATGTTGACAATCATATTTTATTTGTCACGCTCTCATTCATGAACGACATCAGCTGTATAATCGTAGGCAATGGAATAGTGGGTGGGCTAGCTACTAATCCAGACACCAAGCCCCTACTAGAAATTCATATGTAGAAAAATTCAATAGTACCCAGGGTTTGAACCCAGGACCTATCGATCAGTAACTATATATTTCTATGATATACATGTACAAATAAAATAAAGGCCAAGTAAAGGACTTTTGGTAGGCTTTGATGGAAACACATATGTAAATCCTAATATAGGTAGTTAGAGTAGAAAAGGCCAAGAAGTTTAATAGAAATTCGGTTCGGTTAAAATCTTTATTTACTGCCTACCACAATGGAAAATAAGCGTGACAATATGCACTCAATATTATTATAGCATTGTTATATTTCCAAAATGTTTTACCCGCGAATTAAATTTATTGAAAATTCATTAATGTTAAAATAGAACACAGTTGGAAATTGAATCTAAAATTACATTTTCACGTCAAAATAATACCCGGCGAGAGCGGCAATAGTGAAATATGGAATAATTTATTTACGTGCGTAATAATAATTTAATTTTAACTGAACGTTTTATTTAGTAACACAATTTTATCATGATAAAATTGTGTTACTAAATAATACGTTCAGTTAGGTACGTACCTATATTCGAAATTCCAAAATTGTATGATCCAACAAATTATGACAAACAATACTTGCGTGTTCATTATTCCCGAAGAGCAACTTGATTATATGTATTATTTCGTTGGCGTATATAATAAATGAAAGACTATTATTAATGAAAAAATGTTACTGAAACATAATTTAATAATCGAGAATCGGATCGATATTGATTGTCAATCGCTCGAATCAATCAATAAATTTGATCAATACATTTTACACTTCTAATATTAAGTCCGTAAAAACACGATATTTACTTGACTTACATTTATTTCAAAAAAAAATCTTAGACAAAACTAATGAAACTATCACATGAAAACTGTACATACCTATGGCAATTTATCACCGGGACGGAGCAGTGAGAAATTGCCCGCTGACGCCCCATCCAAGGAATCAGAACACACACTTACCTGTAAAGATAGAAAAATGGTTTTATCGAATGCGAATGCGACTTTCAATTCAAGTGTGGCGATATAGCATTACAGCTTTTAAAATTGCATAATTATACATGAGAAATTGCTTTATTATCACCATCATGGCCATCAGCCTAAGCCCACCAACTAAGGAACGTAGCTCTCCCCGAGCACTCCACTGAGCTCGATCTTCAGCTCTTCGTATCCTAGCGTTTCCAACCACTTTGCGCATATCGTCCCTACATCAGTTGGAGGGCGACCTGAGTTATTCTAAGTTGCTTACAAACCATTGTAAAGAAAATCGCTGGCACAGTGTATGCTGCCACATACATGTGTATGAGTTACGTTGGCTTATCAAATTTAAAATGTAATTGTATTGTACAGAGTTAAAAGCTTACAAAGTTAGTGTTGTACAAAACTAATCCTACGAGTCTAAGCTCATCGAATTGTAGACAATTAAAAAGTATACAAAAGCATCCGAGCGTTTATTTTGACATTCCAACCTCGACGTACGTGAGTTGAAACGCTTTGGTGAGGAAGAGGCAACGAGCATACCTTTGAAGCCAATCTCCCTTCCAGAATGTTCTATATTTTAGGAGAAAGAATTCCATTTAACTGGCAGTTTAAAGAAGGCAATTACACCGTAAACTATCATTAAATGTTCAGACGATGTTTCGTCACCGAAGTGGGGACAATTAAAACGTTGTAAAGTGTCTGCAATCAGCTCGGAAGGATGGCGGCGCGGCGACAAGTCACGCGATAAAGCCGGATACACCAATTGCTAACGATGCCACTAATTTACCTAAAACACCTCATTGTTAGACATTTGTTGTTTCCCTTAAATTTGTGATCGAGGTGTAACGTATAAAAATAATGTAACTTCACGCCTGTAATCCTCGAAATGCAGAACACTCCCACGTTTCACCGGTTACGTTTACGCTTTACTATGGAATAGGTGGTGAGCCTATTGCCATGCATCGGGCACATATCCAGAATCCGAACCACTACTAGAAAATCTAAATTAGAAGATTTTTGTAGTTTTCGACCCGGGACCTCCCGATCGGCAGTCACACTTGCATCCAACACAATCAACGAGGCAGTCAAGGTATCCTGGGTGTGAATTGAACCCATGACCTTTGACACGACATGACTGACATGACACAACTGAGGTTTATTAACCATTGCACCAATGGGCCAGTCAAATAATCAATCATATATTTTCAATGAACACATCATGTCATTCTATCACTGAACTTTACTGCTGCCAACTTTATTTGAAAGGAAAAGTAACTGCTCATTTATAATTAGCAAGGAAATATAATGAAAATGAATTCTTGCTTGTAACTGAGTTACCTAAATGCTATTGTTTATCACAACTGTATTTCCCTAAAGGGGTAGACAGAGGAGTGTGCAAAACTCCCACTTTTGCCTATAGGGGATGAGTCTATTACCATATACCACACACATTATTTACAATGTATATATTTTTAGTGAAAGAAATATGTGGAAAAATAACTTTAAAGCACTTATATGAAATAGCAAAAATCAAAGCACAAGATCCTCCTCTGGAATGGAGGCCTCTGAAGGAGATATGCACAATGTTGTTGGCGACTGCACGGACATGTGGCATTGAAGTTGTGCGGGAGTTGGACGCAAAGGTATCTTTCATTAAACAACACTTTTCAGATAAAATTTATTGAAATTATTGTACTAGCACACTTCTAGTACACTTATTAAAGTATCAGTAATTACGCTAAGTTCGTAGGTAATGTAGACATGCACCCAGACAGTAGTTGGTCTCCTGTGACTGAAGCTTTGTGTGGGCAATAAAAAATTTAAAAAAATAAGTAATTTATCAGTACATTAAATGATTTACTCTTGTTGTTCTTTAATCTGCAAGAAATATCACAAGATAACAGGAATTTTTTTTAGCACCTCTTTTCTGGTTTAATGTCTTCACAACTTGTATATCTCATGTATATAAAACAAATGTGTTACTGTTTTTTAATATGTTGGTTAGCCCGTCTTCAGAGATAGCTTAGTTTAATGTCAGTCTTGCACTGGAGAACCTGAATTTGAATTCTGATATACTTTTCCTCTTATAAATGTAGTTAAAACCACATGTTATAATATGCTTATCAAAGTCTACTTAAAACTTTACAATTGTTTTACTGTAAAGAATGTATAGTCTGCCAGTCTCTATGTGTCCAGCAATGCATACTTATACATATCCATGATGTGATAGTCAATATATTAGCAATGAGCAGGCGGAAGTAACAAACAGCCACTGCTGCCCATAGACACCTGAAACTGAGCTCAAGACCCATCTCAGACATTTTTCACCCTGAGGGCTGAGACAGTTGTTTCTAGTTCATGGATATTTGGACTGGCGATGGAACTTATCAGAATGAAACATATCATACATAATAATATGTTGCAATAACATTTTTCCTTGTAGGAATATGGAGAGTTCTTAGCGGAAAGAAAAGCTATTGTAGAGGAACAAAAAAAATTGTTACAAGAGAAACGGGAAGCCAAAATGTTGAGGACTGCATAGTTATTTATTGTTGTAAGTACATCCGTTTTAGAAAAATAGATCAATTTAGTATTAACTTTATGTTTCAATTATCATTTCCTTACATAGCAAATATTTAGTCCTTCTTGAATGGACCCATAACTATGTTTGCTGGTAACTAGACACTATACAATTTTATTCATAAAATAGCACATCACTTTACACATTTGTTAGGAGACTACTCAATGTGTTTCACATCGGCTGTTATTTAAATCATAAACTATAAAATTAAAACATAAACATAAAAATCACAGCTCACAACTCTGTCCCACAAGGCAAATTAATTCAGATGTGTTTTCTGAGGTTACGGTAGGTACATACAAACAAGACAAGGGCACCATCTTAGTAATGAGGGCTGAAATATACTTGTAACAAAATTGAGCAAGTTTTGTAAGAACTATGTCACTTTATTATAGTAAAAAAAAGATATGCAGAAATAAAACCAGACTTTATTCCGTAATTTCGTGTTTATTAAAAAAGATTATTCAACATAAAACATTTTAAGTTCAGAAAATATTAAACATTGAAATGTAATGTAAGTACAAGACTTAAATGGACTAAAATGTTTCTATGTGGTACTAAATGTTCAGATCAGCCTACAGTCTACGCTTATAAAAGTTATATCACGTACAATGTACATTCAAAAATAAAAAAGGTCCATAATAAAGCAACAATTCACAACACAAAATAAATAATTTTAAAATTAACAATATTTTTTTTGCCAAAGTTACTTTTGGCCAATAAGGTACATTTATGTATATATACATTTATATGTACAAAACTAATATTATGAAGGATCTATCCTCAGTATCACATAAACAGTCTATTTTAATGAAGATGCAAAACCAGCCTACAAACAAAATTGTTACATTCTAGAAAAAGTTTAAAAATTAGATAACTATCTTCATAAAAAATAGGTTCATATTCTATTCAATAGCTTTGTAGCACAATAGGATTTATATCTGAATCTTAATCTACTCATCTTATGACTACGTAGGAAAAAAACAATATACAAAAATAAAATCTTCTATGTACGAAGCGAAGATGAATATTTTCTTAAAACTATTCTAGTGATTTTGAACACAAAGTAATGTTACTTGTTGCATAATCAACAAGTGGTTTATGTGTTTTGTACTGTAAATAAATTTCAATGTTTGTACCCTGTTGGAGCGTTTATACATTAACCATTATGATATATTATCTGTCGGACAAGTATTTTACGGAAGGCTTGGAATTACGTAGTTGCAATTATTGCTTAAGTTTTGTAAGTAGTTTGTCTTCCAATATAGCTTAGTTTGCAAATGATTTACATGGCCCCTACATTTATTGTTCTTTAATTAAACCTAGCAAAATGACAATGAGTAGAATGCAAAGGTTCTTGGAATAATAATTATGTATATTGCGTAATTGAAAATGATTTTGTCAGTCATCTTTGATTTAATATAACATCATATTAGGTACATAAACACCATTTATTATTCTCAAGACACCAATGTCAAAATAATGTTCCCTTTTGTGTCTGTCTGTCTGTCCATTAGATTATGTACACTTCCTTGTCTTACCAAGGGCACACAAAACATTTATTGGCTGCCATTGCCACTAAACACCTGGTGAAAATAAGAAATTGTAGCGTCTATAATAATGGAAGAATAACAAATACACTTGAGCTCTATGAACAATCTAATATAAAACCTAAAAGGAAAGCTGGCGTGTACCCGTCCCAACCACAACGAATAATGCATCAACGCTGTTAAACTAAAAATTACTCGTAAAATTAAACAAAAATCAGGTAATCATACTTACACTTACACACACACGTATGAGTGGAATGTCGAATATCACTCCAAACATGTCTTCAGGAAGTATGAAACAATACTCGAGTAGCTTTATTGAAGGACCTAAATAAAGACGTGAATGTTGATAATCGCGGTAACAGTTTATACGAATGTAGGCAATATTGTGACATTAACACACCCACACATAGCCATTTCGCGGTACATTTCGCTGTCAGCAAACAGCGGAATGCGAAACGCGTTTGAACTTCGGCGAGCCGGGGAGCACTTCTGGCAGCTCGGTAACCTTTTCGATCGTGAAGTCGGGAAGGTCAGATTCCATCGCATCCTTATGCAGGGGAATCCATACCGTGCCACCCAGTTCTGCCTCCTTGCCGCCCTGGAATTATGACATTCTGATAATAACAGTTAGGACGGTACATTTACGACTTGACAATACATTCTTTTAGAATCACCACTTAATTTTAAATACCGTGGTTAAGATAGTACAGTTATTACTGTAGGTAATATGCACTTTAAATACTTTCTGTGTTCAAATGGTGGTGGCGGCAGCCTCTTATTCAGTTCACGATACAGTATGAGATACTCATGAGTTGAGGTTAGAAAGATAGTCTTATATATATTGCTCGTGAAACTTACTTTAATATCAGTTTCCAGCTTGTCACCGACCATGATGCACGTGCGCGCCTCCACGTTGAGTAGCTTGCACGCTTCTAGAAATATGTTCTGGTCGGGCTTCTCCCACGGCAGGTCTCCGGAGACCAGCACGCAGTCGAAGTACTGGCGGAGCTCCAAGCGTTGGATCTTCTGCCACTGGGCGCGCGAAGGGCCGTTCGTGATCAGACCAAGAAGATAATCCTCCCTGTGCCACATTCATCGAGCAGCTTTTTGTTATTTCAAACCCCGATTACAATGCTGAAACTCAGCACACGATACACACACACATAATGATCTTGCACTTGATAACCGCAAGGATAATTGCTGCTAGTTGGTCGTCGAGAGGGGGCAGAGTTCGAACTCTATCCCGTTGTGCGTTGGTCGGGAAGTTTTCAATGCAAGAACATCTTCATTATATTATTCTTGTGATGGTTCACACGTAATTTATTGTTTATAAATTAGATGCGAAAAGAAACTTAAAAGTATTGTAATGCGATGTTGAATGAGTGCGCGGCCGGGGACGGCCGCCGACTGGGAACATTTACATTCTAATATGTCCTTCTCTTAACGACATTCAATATTCAACATGGCACCACTTCATGAATCAGTTGGATAACGATGGAGATAATTTTTCTGTGCGGACTGTCCGCTGACTTACCTTACTAAAGAAACATGTCGATCTGAAAAACAATCTTTTAGCAAAAGTACCTCCATAGTTATATTGAAATTTTTGAGGCAATGGTCATTACCTTCGCCGTGATGTACTCCCTCATACATTTTACAATTTAATTCAAACCTAAGTGACGCGCACGCGGCGCCCCGAGTTAAGTCACTCGAAGAGCAACAACTGAACTGTTGAAAAACAAGTATTTTATTAGCAACATGCGCTCCCAGCCAACACAACGCGACTTGCAAAGGCATTTGTTTATTTACGTATTCCTGGGAAACGAACAATATTTTGTACCACATTAAATGTTAATGAACGTACAGTATTAAATCCAGCAATGTGTCCGCAAAATTATCCATTTATTATTCCGGTGTATATATCAGTCGATGTCGCTCCCTCTTATTTTTATCTGTTTCATGTCGGCCATTACAAGTTACACATGCCTTCACAATCTGGTGGTGTTGACTTATCATGACATTGACAGATCAGCGCGTCCCGCACCGACGCGCGACGCTCACGGTGTTATGTGGCATGCTTCGATCGATGGGCTGTGATAGAATTAGTGTCGTTCGCTCGTGGACAAATTCTTTTTGAAAGAATTTAACATAGAATGAATTTGATGACTCATGGTTTCGACGTAAACAGTACTTCACCACATAACACCATGCACAAAATATAGATTCCATAAAATTGAGATAATCCGAGATCCTCATTTCGATATTTTAATTTTTTATTGTATATTAGATATATATTCGTAATGCAATTATAATTAGCCGCACACATAATCTCGGAGTAACTTTCAATATATTCAAATATATGTGCTCAATGTACAGACAATCTCTTTGCTTTGCGTTAACAAGCACAGTTTAATTTAAATATATATATTTTTTTCTTGCAAAGAAATTGTCTGAGCAATAATAAAATTATAATTAAATAATAATTACATCATGGAGAAATATTTTTACGAAATTTAAAACACACTCGGCCATAGCGAACAGGAAATCCGTAATATTTCTGCATAATATAAAGTGTTACTAGTGTGGAAGATTTCCCACTTACCGCAACGATTCTAACAGATGGATTACATCGGGCGTCAGTGCCAAGTTCTCAAATCTCAATTTTATCCATTCCGCTGATATATTTTCTGGAACAAGGAAGCAATTTACCATTGATAATATCTAAATAATACTGACTGACTAATATTTTTACTGTATTGTGATAATTATTATAAGTCAACCTTTATATTATAGACGGAATAAAAAGTTTCTATTTTTATTTCTACATTAATTACGCTCGTACATAAATGACTAAGATGTGTTAAACCGGATGTTAACAGAAACGCCGTCGCTTTCCTTGTTTGAATTTTTCCTTTAGAGACTAGACTGCTTTGTGAATGCACGTTATTTCGAAAATCGAGCAAACTTTGTAAGGTCAGTTTTTCGTTAAGTTTATTTGAGGATTAATTGATTTAACATAAACTTGTGTTCTTTACGTGAAGATAGTTTCAATAGATTTTACAGAAATTCCGAATTGTATTAAAATTGGAGAGATGTGTTTGGTTCGAGCAGATGACCGATCTTATTTCAAACCTTACTGAAATAGCCTTCTTTGTTTACTTGTATAAGTAGTTGTTAAAGAGGGCGCTATAAAATTATATTATAATAAGGTATATTTCGATTTCGCTGCCTCGTTGGTCTTATTGGTTGTAACCGCGTGTTGAAACTATGGACGCCTGCGCTAAACTTAATGGCAATAACACTTAAACGAAAAAATGTTTGCGCTGCTTTACTACAGGTTCTCTCTTGTCCGTGTCATTGTGTACTGTCATTATAATCGAAAAGTTAAATCTGTTAAAATAAATAGTTTTATTATTTGAATTACCGTTTTTTATATTTCATCACCGCGATTGCCGATCGTGATGTCCTAGGTTCAAATCCCGGTTTGGGCACTATGACTTTTTCCAACTTAGATTGTCTAAAAGTGGGTCGGAGTCTGGATATGTGCCCAGTGCGTAGCAACAGAATCACCACCTATTACACAGTAGGACGTAAACGTAATTTGCGTAAAGTTGGATTGTACTACACTCCTATGCCTACCTCTTCGGGGATTGTAGGCGTAATGTTACGTATATTACAATATATTTTCTGTAACACTTGCGTGAGTCCACACGTAGCTATAATACATATATAGTAAGACATAATCATGTTACAGTTTATAAATGCGAAAATATTATAGTTCATAGCGCAGTATATTAATATAATACATTGTGGCTTCTACTGTGGCACGCTCAAATTGTTATTTTTTATGAATACTGGCAATGAAAGATCATCTCGACGCCACAGGAATTACTTATTATTCAAAAAATTAATTGTAAAATAGCGCTTCACTCACATTTAAATTTAGATTAGAATACCTATACTATTGTACACATTTGAAGGACACAATACTACATGTAAATTTGAAGGTGAAGTGAATCTCGAATGAAGTTGCACAACATCTCAATGTAAACAATGAATTGTGAAATATTCCATTAACAAAGGAAAGAAACAGATGAATAATAGATACAAACACTATAAACTTGTTAATATCACACATCCGGTGTATTGCGTTGGCATTAGTTATAAATGTGTAGCGGCGGCTGCGGCGGGCACGCGGCCAGCGCCGCGAGCCGCCCGTCCGGACATTGTAGGCCACACGGGCTATTAACGAAACATATCTCGTACGTTTAAAATAAATATGAAGGATAATGCAATATTTAAAATCGTTACAATTTATTCCTTGTCCCTACGTCGAGCCGTGGACGTAAACATATCAATGGCAATAGGAATATTTTGGTAATTTGCGCTCTCTGCCTACACTTTACCACACCTGGCGTGATAGTATAATAATGACACTGAGCTAAAATTCATTACTTTAATGAACGCGCGATCCTAAATTAAAAATCCTATTGTTTCTAGAAAATATTTGATTGATTCATAAAAGGTTGGCTATAAGAATATAAAAAAATATGTCATCGATATTTATCAAAGTATACAAGCGATGGTTCGGTGACGACACACAAACCTACCAGTGTTCGGGGCAATCGATTTACGCGGTAATAATAGCCTATGCCATCTTCTCGAAGCACTTTTGACACCAAGCGTAATGAGAATGGAATGTAATTCTATCCAAATGTACAGACACAGTATGTATGGCAGGTAGACATGTAAGGCAATAGGCTAATCTCCTATTACATTGTGCGACGCAAACGTAACTGGTGAGACGTGGGTCAGTGCTACACTGCT
>DWFO01004778.1:0-11072 GCA_018246595.1 Mimoniades nurscia nurscia
AGGTGTGAGATGTAGTCGCCATTTATGTTTATGCCGATATCTTTCCAGTCCAGCGTCTTAAACATGTCCTCCAATGCTGAGACCCATGTGTATTACGAACCCAACTCCTGAACACACATGACCCACATTATCAATATATAATAATATTCTACTGATGTAGCATTTACAAGATTTCATAAATTTTAAAGCTGATATCTGAAAATTTTACCAATTATGTATTAACACAGTCAAATAACGAAATAGAACATTCCAGTCTCCGTCCCCACAATGGGGATGTACCTGTGTGTACGATATGCGCTCTATCTTAAAAGTTACCATTAGCTTCAGACTATTCCCTTTCTTATCCTCCTACCACATTGTGGTAAATTTCGCTGAGGCCCCAAGTTGCTCTTGTCACTGACAATCGATCATTGTTAGTGACGTAATCATCTTGTTATAAATGTGATCAGCAATTACATTCGTCGAGTTGATAACAACAGCCAACGATCTACATTGAAATTGATATGTTGAATAACGAGCATTGACGCTGAACAAGAACACTTTTTACTTTAAATAATATGCAACACGCATAAAAAAATTGAAATGGATAACATTGATTAATTAATTTGAGTATGGTGCTGCCCTATATAACAAAATAACAGTGACTAATAATTCTCCACCATAACGTAACGTAAATCCATTTCGTCGTACTGCAGCGCGTATTGCAATGATATTGCGGTAATGAGATATTGTTACGGTCGTAAAGTCGTCTAACTCGGAACAGGCCTCTGCCCGGCGTCCAGGAAATAAAAGTCGTATTTCAATATTGAGGCTCCGAGGATATATTCTCTACCATTTCAAGACAAAATAGAATTTCGATAAGGTGGTTAGGTGAATCAATTCCTTAGTCCCTACCATACCAGTAGACATGAACATACGAAACTAAGTTGTTGTTCGTAGAATATCTTATTGACAAGAATACGCATAATTATTTATTTATCAACAATTTATTTTAATTAATTAAAACGGGAACAAAATCGATTACTTTAATTAATAACATAACAAAAATAACACTGATAATAATATAAAAGGAACATCTCGAAACAGCAAAAGTTTTGTGCTTAAATTAACTATGATTAAAAGGAGACAAAACTGAAAGTACAATATTCCAATACGTAAAACTACACGATATTACAGTTAGAAAAACCCGTGAATTTAACTCGTTTACAGAGACTTCTTAACTACGGTGCTAACAATAGAAAAAAATTCTAGCTATCGTCGGTAAATGGTTTTGTGAAAACCTTAACTGAAATTTCTTATTTATTTCATCGCAACATAAAATAAATATGTACCATTAACTAACGTCCTAAGCAAAAAAAAATATATAGGTAACATCTAGCCTATGTATCTCCGAAGAGGTAGGCAGAGAAGTACTACACTCCCCACACTTCACCAGTTACGTTATACGTTCCATCATGAAATACATACATATGTGGTCAGTTTATTACCACACACAGGGCAAAAATTCAGACTCGGAGCGGTTATAAATACTACTACTGAATTGGTTTTACAATGAAAGTTGACCAAATAAGCAAATATAATATGAGGAAATCAATAAATTGGAATAAGATTTTAACAACCCTCAGAAATTAATATAAAAAATTATAAAATAACCATTTTGATACATTTAAGACTGGAAAAGTTTCGTCATAAATTTAACCCCAAATGTGGTCCAGTAGGTCGGAACCAATTGTGTCAGTAAGCGCATTCTGTCCTTTGTGTTGACAATTTTATTTCCATTTTATTGTCCCACAAAAAGCGCCATCTCGATTGTT
Organism: Mimoniades nurscia nurscia; assembly: GCA_018246595.1. Classification (NCBI taxonomy): domain Eukaryota; kingdom Metazoa; phylum Arthropoda; class Insecta; order Lepidoptera; family Hesperiidae; genus Mimoniades; species Mimoniades nurscia. The sequence goes on from DWFO01004778.1 coordinate 1,815, forward strand.
CGGCGGCAATATATTACAAGTACGAGGCCAGTGGTGATTTTATCCCATTATAGCTCAATGTTGGCATCCTGTCGAGCTGATATCAATTGGACGGATAAGGATACAAACACATGGGATAAAATATTTTTTTTTATCTAATTAAAAAGATAAGATTTAAAAAGATTCAGAAGCACACCTATGGGCTTTCTTTCGCCGCGTCTTCTCCATAGCGACGCATTTTCCTAAGCGGTGGTAGTTTCATTTTGACGTGCAAAAAGTGTTATATGAACCAATTTTGAATAAATGATATTTAAATTTGAAATTGGAATTTAATAGTAGGGCTTTTGTCTGCACACGCGATACCTACACCAAAAGAATTCAAATTACCTCAAATGACATTAGTTATGCTGTAGCGTTTATCTTTGAAAAAGAAAAACGGACGGGATGTTGCCGTTACTAAATCTCAGATTAAGAACGCCTGAAGATAAACGTACATACCAACCATTTATTAAATGGCCGCTGTCACGAGGTTTTACCCGAAAATATTTCTTTTTTAATATTTTTAGGAACATTAAATCCAAATGTCGCTAATGTGTACTCGACCATACCGGATGTAAATAGGACCTCAAGAAAGCAGGACTTGGCTGTACTTCCGCCCGTAGATTTACGAGCGTCAACCGGAACATTTGGCGTCCTTCCAGGAAAGCAATGCGAGGACATCCGATTGAGTGGGATTAGTCATCGAAATATATTTTAATCCTGCCAATAGCGAATAACTAAAATATACTGCTACACATCCATAAATCTCTGCAATTTCTGATATGAGAAATTGATGACGAACATCGTCCTACATAAAAACAAAAATTCTTGTACTAGTAAGATATTACAAAGATTACCTTATAAAGTGAAAACCCAAGAAATACATTCTATTGGAAATTGTATATAATTTAACATATTAGTTATAATTCTATTGTATTGTATTGTATTGCCTATTATATTACTGTTATATGGCCTACCTCTTCGGGGATTACAGGTGTGATGTTAAGTTTTTTTTGTATATTATTTTGAAGCCAAATCATTTTAAAAACCTTTTAGCAGAAACTGACCAAATAAAGTATTGCAATTTCATAAAATCCAGTGAGTAAATAAAATTTCTTTCGAAGACGTTTCAAGCGAACGAGGAGGATCATCTGGTACAAAGATTACAATATCATCTACGCGAGAAACTTGTCAAAAGGAGGAATTAAATGAAATGAAGCTTTTCGTAACAGACAGGCAGATGGTTATTTTGAGCAATGAAACAAATTGTAAACACCGCCGCGAGCTGAGTGTACTAGGTTAGGAGCGGGTGTCGCCATGCATTTACGTGAGGGCGAGATATTTGAATGCAATGTATATTTTCGTAAACTACAAAATCGTCATGCTGTCTAATGTTAAGTGCCCATTATAAACCAGTTCATCCGGTAACTAATGATACTGACTGCTGAACAGCAGAAAATGATTAACATTCGCTTATTATGTATTTGACAACATGAATATATGTTTTTGTTTCATTCTGAACTAATGGCTGTGTCCTTTTAATAAAAAGCACGTGGTCGTAATACAAGAGAATAAGGATTTGTCATCGTGTAGGGGTCGTTAAGGACGACACTATCTCACGCACAAGGTCGCTACAAGCCCTATATTTTACGCACGTCGTTACGACACCAGCGAACTTCTCGCGTTACAGACTAAGTAATTGTGAGCGCATAACAATTTATCTAATATGCAGTAATAGATTCATAATGCTCGACAGTCGATGATCTCTGTTTACCCTCTGAGAAACCTGGCGTGATGACATAGTAATAGGGATGATATAGTAATGGTGATATTATCACCTTTTCTTTCTTCGACACCCTATCATCAAATAGTCGTTTTGTTCGTATTTATTTGTATAAAGAAATAGTATGATTTTCTTCATCTTTCTTGACTGTGTTTATAGTCGTGTTGGTAGCAAGTGCGACTGCCGATCCAGATTTCCTCAGTTCAAATCCCGGGTCGGGGCCGTCCGTGGTACTGTTGAATTTTTCTAACTTAGATTTTGTAGTAGTTGCTCGAAGTCCGGATATGGACCCGGCACATGGCAATAGATTCACCACCTGTTCCGTAGTGGAACGTAACCACAACTAATGAAACGATGGCGTGTAATACTCGCCTCTGCCTACCTCTTCGGGAATCACAAGCATGGTATTACGTTTATGACTTTTATTGTTAATGAAATCTACCAATTCTTTCAGATGGCATAACGCAAACGGGAGCTTAATCTTTACTAAATATAATCAATCGCCTTAGCCTTTTGAATATTTTTAGGACATTGAAACTCTTTATAAATTATACTCACAAAGAATATTAATAGCATACTAAAAATTCTTGATGAAAATCATAAACATCGATTCCGTTAGTATCACTGTTTCATATGTACTGTGGTTTGTACCCAATAATCTCTCGCCACTTGGATCCTACCCACGTACGAAATAGATCTGCGCACATTATATCACCTATAGATTAAGGATAATTACAATTTGTATGTATGGTGTACACGGCATACCTATAATTTTGCAGTACATAATAATACATAATTAAGTTAGGTACAATTATTGTTTTTTCTTGCTTATCTCCTTCATCAGTAAGCACCAAAGAAATATGAATGTGTACATAAATATTACTATTGTTATGATAACGTTATGCTACGTCTTTTGCAGGGTAGGCAGAACGCACCGAGTGTTAAATGTCCTAGCATTACAGGTCTGACCTGCTCCTTACGCGGTCAACACTATCTGCAGACATACGAGTACCTACGACGGTTTCGTAAACATTTAATTTCCCATCAACGTAAAAATTAACTTTTCTTTATAGGAGTGGCCTTACGTAGAGGTTTTTTTTCGACCCTTTTATCGTTCCACTGCTGGAACATGGGTCTCCTCTTGGAATAAGAGGGGCAAGGCCATAGTCTGCCACGATGGCCAAGTGCGGGTTGGCAGACTTCACAGGCCTTAGAGAATAATAATGGTTTGCGAACATTATTTAATTCATTTGTCGATGCTACAAATTAAGAAACTAGTAGAAGAATAAATAATGGCGAGACGTAAGGTAGATAGGTAGCAAAATGTATTTATATTAATAAACGCATAAGTCCGTTGGGCGTCTTTTTTTCTAAGTACAAAATTGTAGACGGAACTTGGTCTGATTTTGGGTCTCGGTACATTAAAAAAGTTGAGGTTTTTGTAGGGCCTCAGACTCATATTTTACACTCAAAAAAAACTGTAAAGTTATCAGATTTTAGTTAAGATTAATATATGTATTATATTGGCTAACTTTCAATTTTAAAGTACGATTTTATTGCACCTCAAAACGCAATAAAAGTAAGACGTGTGTGTGATGAAACTTCCGCTCGTAATTTGAACACGGAGGACTGACGAAGAGACAAACTTTTTGATTTCACAACGTACCATTTTTATTGAATTTTATAACGAAATTATGTTTTAATTACATGAACATTTCTAGCAAAGATACTATAGTAATACCGAAACATGTCATAAGTAACGTTAGGCCGGATGATGAGAGCAAACGCTCCGGGTCAACTGTTACGATTCATAGGAAGCAGATTTCCGAGTATTATTATAAGACGAACTTTTATAAGGTTTCAGCGATAACCATGTATTTCAGTAAAAACAGTTCGTGTTTCCATAAAATATGCTAAGTAATAAAGTAATTACTACAAGATGGTTAAATATTAAGATAAATAGTAGAGTTAAACAATGAAATATACACTCAAACATGTAAAATAAGTTTATTTCTTTACTGTAGAAACTCATGAGGTAATGGTTCTTGTGCCATTAAACCCACAATTGACAACGTAATGATCAACTGTACTATAACTTTCAGAATTAGTTCTTCAACAAGAAGCTGATTTCATTCCGCAAGTAGGATTTAAAAGTGAAAGGTATGCTAAACTCCTTATAGTGCTTGCGACATTCTGACAAGCCTCGGGTACGAGCGCATTCTAATCTTTATTAGCGAGACTGTTTTGTTTCTGTCACAAACACTGCCGTATTCGTATATTTGGCGGAAACAAAGCGTACATAATTGTAACCCGACGGCGCCGTTCCGCAGTGTTTCGTTACAGAGCGCCGGGATTGTTTGCGGCTAGTGCCCCCAACTATCTGATTTATTCAGGATGTCCCACTTTTATTCGTATCTCCCGCTCCGCTTTGAAATTTAGTAGACACCGAAGTTGTGCGCTTTGAAGGAGTGTGATGGCAAATTTTACTCCCTTACCCGTATTTCTACGGGAAATATTATTATATATCAACAGTTTTGTAATAAACTGCCATTATTATATTATGCATTATTATACCATCACGCTTGATCGCTTACGGGATAGGCAGAGAGCACTGAGTCCCAAATATTTCTATCATTACGACCAAGACTTGCTTTATTTACATTCATCACTCTCACCCTACGCCAGCGCCGTTATGATATTCGAGTACTTGCGTCTCCCCCCTCAGTCCATATTTACTATGGACTGATTAAAATGATTAATATGCAGCTTTTTATCGTATATTTATGCCTATAATACTTTGTAGACGACTATATAACAAGTGACAACAAGCAATAATTTCTACTATATTAATAGTCATGTAATAGCTACGGCTATATTAAGTAATAACGAATCCTGCCATTTACATAGCCACAGAGTAACCCTGGCTACGACGCAAACATTGCGATAAATCTCCCTTATTGTGCCCAACGACGTTGCTTACAACTTACGACTACGAATATGTTTTTATTGCCTTGCTCTGTTGCCGGAGGTAAGGAGTGATGCCAAAACAATAACTTATGGGGCTAATTGTACACGTCGATAGCAATGGATTCGGATTATGGGCTGTTTGTGTTATTATTAAAATCATTTGCTCTTTTTCACTTCATGTTTTTACGTAAATAAACTTACGTGTAACACGTTCAAGCCAAACAGCTAGAAATACAACGGTGTCGGGGCGGAGTAAGAATACATTCCTTGAACCCGTACTAGGATACAGGGTGTAGTACAGTAAGAGGCGACTAAACCTGGCAGTAAGAGATCGCGGTACGGTGCAGTATGTCTAGGTACAGCTAAATGCCCTGACCGCCTATAAGCAGCAGCTTAGGCAGTATGAGGATCTGTGCTCTGCGATCCCCAACCCGCATGCCCAGCGCGGGGATTATGGGCATAACCTCAGGACACAGCTAAATAAGCCAGCTAAGCTTCCCTCGAGGGAAAAGCTACATAAAACATTGTATGTAATTTTGATTTTTGTCAGCTTCTCCTTTTCATATCTTACAATCAATTGTATTGATCAGAATTAGCTGACTACGAAATATTTTTGTAATTATAAGTTCGCCCGTTGTTTACATTTATATTGTCGGTAAAAATAGTAATACCTCTGATGTAATGTAAACAATAATGATTTCATATATCATTAACACCAATTATAATTGTTATAAGAGTTGGTCCTCGTTGGTCGAGTTGTTGCGAACGCGACTGCCGGTCGAGAGGTCCTGGGTTCAAATACCAGTTGGGTCACTACTGGATTTTACTAATTTACATTTTCTAATAGTACCTCGGAGTTTGGATTTGTGCTCGGTGTATCACCAACTATTCCATTGTGGGACGTAGACTTAACTGATGAGACGTTGGGTTGTACTACACTCCTCTTAGGCCTACCTCTTAGGCGATTACAACAGGCATAATCATACGTAATTATATGATTAACACTTTCTTAGATAATTTTCAACGAAAAATATCAAAAATAATATATTTTTATAAAAACTTAACGTATGCCAAGCCCTTACCTCTACTGGTAAATTTTCATGAGCATATTACATCTCCAGATGACGGTGGATAAACCTTTTTGAATGCTGTTAGAGTTTTCACAATTACTGACAGACGGGACTGGCCGCTCAAACTATGCCGCCCTAAAACAGCGTGGTGAAATACATTTCATTTAAAAGAGTGAAATCTAAGGAACTTAAAAATTTCTTTATCACTTTTCCGCAACTTCTTGTCAGTCAGTTTTAAATAATTCTAATTGCACAATTTCGGCATTAATTACGTTTATTTCTACATTAAAATCTAAATTAATTGCGTTTTAATTAAAATTACTTGCGACCAAAGTACGTTTGGCGGTTTTACGAATCAATATTAGTTTTCATGAAATTGTCTATAAACGATTTATTTCGAGTAAATAACAGACAAGCATAGTTATGACACAGACGGATCTTAAACTATGAGACGAAGCAAACCATAAAAAGATTGCTGTTTCATAGCAAAGTAAATATTTTCCTTTTCGCCCTCGTTATAAATGACCATTAAATACGTAAATTTATTTTGAAAACTGGCACTGAAGCTCGTTTGTTGCCCACTAGGCAAGTTTCCGCAGGTAACGAAACTCAAACAAAACAGCGAAATAATGACTACGGGTAACGGAACTGAAAATTGTTTTCGCTATTTATCATTCGTTCTGCTCTCAATTTTAATATACACAGCAGACACGAGCATTTAAAATGCTTACATATAAGCACAAAACATGATATTTACTCTATTTTTTTAATTTATTACCCTAGCATTTTTTTTTGTTTTTCAGTAGGTACAATCATACTGTGAAAGGTTCAAAATTTTAGATGTACACACGGTTAAGCGTACTTTGATATATGCATGCGTTTATGAAATAAGCAATTAATAAATTGTTTTAAAACATACATACCTTCTCAATTTCTCTTTCGATCTGTGCCGCACGCTCCACCAGGGGACCGCGGACAGCGTACTGTATATTTAGAAGATTTTGATTCACATTAGCTTCGGTAACACACTTTTCTAACTTCATTTTGACAGTCTTATTTTATTATAGTTAACAATTGGTTTCTAACGAGCGTGTAGTTCACAGAATGCAGTAAAAACGCACACGGCCGTCTTTATATGAGCGCTAACCTCTTTGTCAGCGAGGTACTTCCCTTGAGCCCCGAGTTGTTTTAAGATATTCAATAGATTTCTAGATACTGTTGACTATAAAATATGTTGACTATCAGATATTACTGGATGGGCACCTACCTATGTGAGAAAATATGAACTTTTATTTTTTTCTATTTAGTCAAAAAAGTACGAAATTACGAGAGATACAGGACAGTACTTACTGAACCGTGGCAATAAATTTTATTAAGGTTTTATACATTATGATACTCTGCTTAGAACACGTCATTAGTGCGCGGAATCGACAGAAGGGCTACGCCATACTCCTTTAATCGAAAATACCACAGCCAAGCCGAGGAAGCCTCAGAAGGAACGTATTTGGGCGACTTATGCCAACGTTCGTTGCTCCGGTAATACTTGACAAGAAAGTTAGAAGAACATCACAGACTGTAATTTCTTCGCCCAGTCTGCGTCACTTTTTATTTGCATAGTTATCAATTCCACATGACTTTAGTCCTTAGTGTACGCAAGCAAGCGACAACTATTGAACCTATATTAGTGTAGTCAATTTCCAAGCGCATGTCTTCCTCGAAAACAGAAATTAAAAAAAAATAAACATATCTGCTTCTATAACTAGGCAATTTACTTACAGGGTCACTGCTTGCGGTGTGGAATAAACTTTCCATCAACTTTGAGACAATATAAGGGGAATATAAGTAGACCAACCCTTTATAGTTATCATTAGAATTTTATCATTAGAAACAGAACACAAACAGAAACAGAACATATTCTCAGCTATTAGCAGTTTAGGTTATAATTAAATTACTTATTAGCCTCGTAGGCTAATAAGTAATTTTTGAAAAGAAAAAAATCAGAAGTTTACGACAGCTAGAAGGTTATTTACTAGAAGTTTAACGCATCACGCTAAGAATTAAATTCTGACCAGCACATCCATAAATATAATAGGTCCTTAATTAATAAAACGTATTTTGAAATATATTTACTATAATAAAGTATTCGTTATCAACATCATGAATTATAAGTATTTGTCGTTCTACTGTTGGGAATTTGCTTCAAAATTTGAACCCAGAACTCCCGCAGCAGCAGTTTGAATTCTATATCACTACGTAATTCCTATTTGTACTATGTATATATTGTTACCCCTCAGGGGAGGCCTGTGTCCAGCAGTGGAGTACAACAGGCTGATAATGATGATGATGATACTCGTATATGTGAGTGTTGTTCTATTCTATTACTTCAAGACATCGGGGAAGAAGAGATTGCAACCCATTTTACAGCACACAGCTGGGCACAAGCCTCTCTGCAATTGCCTGAAATTAGCAGTGTACTTCTACTCGTATTTCCTGGAAGCTCTGCAAAATTATGAACGAATTAACGAAAATGTTCCTTGGCCAGATTTTACAGTGATACCTATATAAAAATTTAAACACCGATAAACGCGTAGACTTTATTCAAATAGAGTTACGTAGATCTATAAACAATCAGTTTTTATAGCTAAAGCAATAGCGGATAATTATTTTGCGGTTTCTAATTCGCAGATTTCACTATATGTATTAAAACGATGTTGAAAATTTGTCTATAAATACAACACAATAAAAATGCGAATAAAGTAATGGTGTTTTTTTAATATTGAATAGTAATTCGTGGTACTGAACCAAAATCGTGCTAGCGTTTCCTTATCAGCTCGGTACTTTACCAATAATACATTGTGTATGCCATTAGTATGTACTGATCGTATCACATTTCATAATAAACTTAAGGAAATGCAGACTCGAATAGGTACTACCAACACTTCGGGGAATCCTTGACAGATGGGAATTCATTTATCGTCCATTATTTTATGTGGAAGTCAATTTTGTATCTCGAAATAATTATGTAACTAACATATATTATTCCCGTATTGCTTATAAAACTGATAACGATGTTTTAAATGTCTAGTTATCATTAATTACGTTCTTAGTTGAAGACAGGAAACGTTTGTGTCACATGTATTTGGTTTAAAAGTAAAAGCCTTTTAAAGAGCAATGGCATCAAAGTCATGACAAATTAAGACGAAAACAAATGATTTTATTTAAAAATTTAAAAAATAGTTTGCAGTAAGCGCGACCGCTGATCGGGAGGTCCTGGGTTCAAAACCCAGGTCGGACGCTATTCGATTTTTCTAATTTAGATTTTCTAGTAGGTACTTAATGGCTCGAAGTCTGAAAATGTGCCCGGTGTATGCTAATAGACTCACCCACTTATTCCATAATGGGACGTAAACATAACTCCTC
>DWFO01004779.1:0-11072 GCA_018246595.1 Mimoniades nurscia nurscia
TGAAACGTGGGAATGTTCTACATTCCTCTGCCTACCTCTACGGGGATTACAGGCGTGAAGTTACTTTTTTTTTTTTTCTTTTTTTTTTATATATATTTCCGCTGTTACCAGTTTGGTTACAAAGTTCAATAAAATAGAAGGTGCCATATAGGTACATATGTATAGATCTTGCTAGTGTTATTCTTTCCAGACACTGTATACGTTTATGACCCTTAATAAAAAAAGTTTACCCTTCTAATATTGATAGGGGATCCGTGTCGAAAAATAGAATGATAAAAGAGGTCATTGATGATGATGTCCTTCAGCCATGCATCATGTTATCATATCGAATCTAGGGCTCTTGAAGGCAAAGGTGCATATACTAGGCTTTTTCTAGGCAATCGTACTCTATCTCAGGACATTCTGCATTTTCCGTCTGGCGGGAATGTGGTCAAACGCTAGCCTATGACATAAAAATCCACCGCATTTAAATCCAATTTAAAGAGATGCATTTTTGTTAATTATGAAATCTACCAACCTATAAATAATGTTATTAAATTGATTCATCCGGATAGTGTAATACGTTTTCTTGAGGCATAATTTCACTGTTATTCAAGTTTTAAACAACCCTCGAAAGGTAGATCCTTGTTCCCATAATAAATTAAAAAACGATAAATGCAACACATAACAGGGTCACTGCTTCGTTGATCTAGTGGTTGCGAGCGCGATTATTGAACAAGAGGTCGTGGGCGCCGTACCGGATCGGGCAAAGTATTGTTGTGCTTTTCTTGAACTTCCCAATAGTAGAGCGTAGACTGGATTTGTGGTCAGTAATCTATACCCAACGCATATTCCATGGGACGTATAATATAACTATTGAAACGTGGGAGTACTACACTCTTCTGTTTACCCTTTTGGAATAATACAAGGGTAATGTTATATTATTTCATTTTGTGGTACGAAAAGTGTTCTAATGAACCAATTTTGAATAAATGTAGTTTGAATTTGAATTACTGTAACAGAGTTTGCGTTTTATAGAGTGTAGGTACTCATGTGTATCACTCTTAACAACGCGCCGAACTCTGAATATTTACATGAAGATCACACGGGTCCTTCAACCTAAGTTGTCACCGAAGCTCGCGTGATCGCACAACGTCAGCGATTCGCGAAGGCATGCGTAGGCGGGGGCTCAACAATGTTCCCATAGCGTGCTGATCAGCTGACGAGCACCGGTGTCGGGTTGCGCCACGCCGGTGGTCGCCCGCCGCCGTAGTGGCTTGCGCGATTGGATAAGGCTAACATCCCAACGTAGGGTTGGTTGACCTGTCTTATTGTGACCTGTGCGCTTTGTCACAGTATTTTTTTCATATTTTGTGGTAGAACGGGAACACATTGTGATGAATGGTTAATTAAAAATTTCTGTCGAATTTATTTGTGTTACCTACTTGCAATATTTTTTTTTGAAAAAATTCACACTCCACGTGGTATTTTATAGATGTTTATTAGCCGTAACGGTTGCAAAACTGTCGTACTTATTAATTATTACAAATGACAATTTTCATTTCATATAAAAAATTGATCCAATTGTTAACCGCGCCGGTTTTGATTAACTATACACGGGATGGATAACACTACTAGTTATTTTTTCAGTAACTTCTGTCTTGCGACGATTATCTAAATAGAATCCACGTTCCCTCAGTTCAGACGCTGGAGATACATACTATTTAGCAGCTAATCCGTCGTTCGGATGACTGAATTACATTCATTTCTGTGATAAGACTCAACATTGACTGACAAATGATTGTCGCTTGGACCGATCAGTTAACGTAGGCAGTTTATTGTTATCGGCACACAGATAGACGTTGTATATGGTTGCACCTGATACGGAGCTAGCGATATGCCCATGCCAAATGGCAAGTCTGAAATAAACACATTGACTTGATATCAGTGTTATTTTTCTAATTTGAACATTTCATAAATGGATATTTAATGTGTTTCGGTGGCTGCGTACCCCTTGAACATAACCGTGTCATCCACTGGCTATCTTAATTCTGTCAATAAAAGAAGAATATAACATCTTCATTTATATTATCAAGTAAAATAAAGAAAGTCTATTATGTAGCACAGCACCTTCATCCACTCATGTATTGAAACGTAAGTAAATTTCAATTGAAGCCAAGCAACACATTAAGCGATTATGGAGGTAGGTATACTCATCGTTTTTCTAACACTTTCTCCCCAAAAGTGGAAATTTCTGAGAACGCCAAAAACACAAGCGCTTTACTCCTAAGTATTCCCCCGAGATGCGTGTAACTCTACACTGCGGTCGATTCAATAGGGGCCTTAGTTCTATAGGAAGCCTTAGGTATCGTACCAATTTGCTGCTTCGCTTCTCAAGAAAAACAAACCAGTCATTTGGGCAGCTGACGATACTTGAAATTTCGTTGTAAAAACAATTTCTAGAAATATGATTGTTCAGTATTCTGTAATTTTCGAGTGTTTAAAAATGCTACTATCGAGAACAAATTTATAAAAAAATTACTCCAGATTTATCATAATAGGTAATTCATTATATTATCGTATATTATTTTAATGCATGATTAAAAATTTAAGTAGAAGTCGGAATTTTTTTGCAATGTTGTAATACAGAGTAGATTCAGTCATATTTACAGTACCACAAAATAAAATTTCAAATATCATAATATTTCATGAGATAACACCAAGCTGACACAATACATCCGACTTATTCGAGTTCGATTCTAACGGATGACTTCAAAACGATATACATTTCACAGTGCCATTAAACTTGTAACACAATATTGGTGATCGGCGAGAGCTTTTTGAAAAACGATATCCGTCATTTCTAGCAACAATACTGTCGCCTGATGCGATGGAACATTTCTACAGCTACCTGCGTCAACCTTTGTCCGCGTTCGACTCTCCGTTAAGTTTCAAACGCCATTACTCCCCGGAGACGAAAGGTGTCTGACGGATTAGAAATGGACCTTTTTGCAAGAATTATTCATTTCGCAGTTCCTTCACCGCTGTTCTATGTTCACCGCCTTATCGGGTGGTCCATAATGTATCTCAACAGTGATTCGAATCTTCTTACTGTACTCCTGAGTATTATGCGCTATTGTTCTCATAGTTTCTGCTTTGCCATATTAGCCTCTTTGCCGGCCGGTTACGTTCGTCTAACTGTTTCAACAATCTCCGCAAAAAACGTTAACGTAATTTTGTATTCCTAATATTAACTTCACACGAATACTGTAACTAGTCGATCGTAAAAAGTGTCACGTTTTACGGCCACTGATGCACAATGATCAAACGAAGCGTAAACACAACATGCAATTGAGCTTACGTATCCGCAAATTATAGGTCAGCCGTAGTGTTAAAATGGAGGAGCAGACGAGACTGGAGTGATGCGTTCCAAGTGCAAGAAGTTCAAGTTCAAGCGCGTTAACGATGGCGTTGCGGCATGACGTCATGGAACCGAACTTCCTGACCGCGGATCCGCCACCGGTGACGGAGATCAATTACCAACCGAAATCCGACTTGGCATCGGAGTACTTCAATACGTTCAATCAGATATGCGAGAACTATCGCGCCGAGTCCGATGTCAATCTGCGACAGACGTCGGACTCCCTGAGACTCACGTCGGAGATCTTGGACGGCGGCAACCCGGAGTTCGTTAGCACCGACTTTATAAGTGAGAGGTATAAAGACAATAATCATGCCCAGGAGTTCAGTTCGGACTTTGGTGAGAAGGTGTTTATGAGTGCGCGCGATGAACACATCTTTCAGTTTGGTCAACCTGATGCTTCCGCGTTGTTGAGGCATCGGGCGAGGCGAAGGTATAATCAAGAGTTAGGGCTGCAACCTCCGGCAGCTACGTCACAGGAGAGTGGGGTAAGTTATTTATACACCCTTCATTGTTATAGAGGCTTTATAAATTTATTATAATTTTCATAAATTACATTAAGGCTCTAATGAATAATTTAAAAACTTCGACATTTATAAATCTTTGTATGATTTCGATACCATTTACGATCATGATATGATCTTTATTATTATATTAAGTTGTAAATCTTTTTGTGTCATTAGGTATTTATAAATTGGGTATTTATAAATAAAAATATTAGTATCATTCCTACATCTATACTTTATTTATTTATTTAATATACCTCAGTATCAACTAGAACAATAAAGTTATATTTCAAAATTGCATCATACGTAAAATGATTACTTTAATATATGTTAATCAGCTATAGTGAACTCGGTAACATTAAAGCAAAATTAGCTTGCCTCTTACAAAAAACTGAGGGCCTTGCGGAAGGAAAACATTTAACTTTAGATATTTACATTAATATCAATCCAGCGCCATAAACTAATACGTTTATTGGTGCTTCGCCCACAGAATCATCCAGCCCAACGCCGCCCACGCCCAACAGAATTAGCCCACTAATTATACGCCATCATGCTCGTAAATATTCGCCGCTACCGAAATAAATCTAATAGCGTGGTTGAATCTATTGTATGTATAATTTTATCTGTGTTGCCACAAATTAATATTTATACCTAGTAGCGCTTCTAGCCTTGGTATGTTAAGTAACACCAGGCGCTGTTCATCCTTGGTCACGTGACCGCGCTTCATCGTCTGCTACATTGCTTACGTATTAATAATTTCTTGTATTAAATTATTTTTGGGTTTTTCCGAGACTTGTAAAATCTGGATACCTCCGATAGATCTTGATGCCTCGACCACTAATAAAGGATTGTGCTATCGTTTTCAAGTAAAGCAAGTCGTTAATGTACATGTTACTCTGAAAGAATTACACAATGAGCACCGGTTTTCGTTAGCGACTTGTTTGGGGATCGCATGGATCGCGTTACAGGATCCATTAGGACACGTCGATGGCGCGCTGCTGTATCGTATATCGAGTTAGGGCACTTTCAGATTAGCGTATTTTCGGTGCGTATAAGACGCGCGAACGCTCGAACACACGCGAGTCACCTACTACCCTTCCCTTCGGCCCCATTGAGATAAACACACTGATGACAAAAAAAGCGTCAACAAGCGTCCAGGAGTAAGAGAATCCGTGCGCTTTATTGTTAGAATGAAGTTCAAAATACAGGGCGCGTAAAAACTCGGTATGTTAATCTGAAAGAGCCCTTACGGCGTAGTTAAAAAAAATATTATTATTATAACATGACGCCAGGTTCCCTTACAAACCGGCTTTGCTTATTCCACTTTCATCACTCCCTTCCTACACGCACGCCGATTTCGATTAATTAAAAGAAATAAATATCCTCCAAATTAATAACCCTCTTTTGCCTACCTCTTGGAGGATTACAGGTGTGATGTAGCGTTTAAGTTTTGAATATTCATTAAAGAAGGAGCCTGGATTCGTACCTGGTGTATGCCAATAGGCTCAACTCCTATTCCAGGGGACTCCTAACAAAAAGGGTAAAACGTATGAGTACTTCAATCCACTGCCGACCCCTTAAAGGAATGACAGGCGTGATGTTATAATCATTAAAGACTCTTAATATGATTTCTATAATAACATGTTCATTGAAAGATTTATTTATGTATGTACGCATACTTAATAAATAGTAAGCATTAAATTTCCTCCTCTCGAACCGATTTCCTTGTATGAGTCGTCAGCTAACAGATATTTCAGGAATTAGCTATGTATGCAATGTTCTATATAAAGGACAATACAAAATAGTCCTTAATGGTATGGCATTCTTGTAAGCGTGAACTTAATAATAGGTCAGCCGCAGTTCAACGGCAGCCTGTTATCCCGAGCCATGAGTGAGCCGGAGATTAGTGGCCGTGTTGACGTCACTGTATGTATGTATCATCCTAGATGTATGCATTAATATCTCCACAGTAGCTCGGGCAGGATCTAAGTGTCGTTTAACGTCGGTTTTTGTGTCAATGAATGACTGTGATGTATCTATATGGATGAATGTATCATAGACGGTCAGATCTGGCATGAAGATATACGAGTATGCTTAATATCAAGTGCATCATTAGCTTCATTTGCTACTTTTATATGTAGCTGAAAAATGTGCTTACACCAACATTGGACTAAGATCTCCAATATATGCACCTGACCTAGCATAGTATCCCAGTTTTTATCGTTATTATCGTAATATTGTTATATCCTTTTATTCCCATAAAATTTTACAGGACGTCTCCCCTATGGGTCAGTCTAGCTTATAGCTGTTTTTAGCTTCTCGATGATCAAACAGAATTTCATATGAATCTGAATTGATTTGAGTAATGTTTTTATGTGATCTCTCAAATGATTCGGTCCACTTAACAATGTGCGATATAAACTCACTTGATCGTACCGGAAACGAGCGCGATGTGACGTGGCCGGGGAATTCAGGATGCCACGGGAATCGGGAACGTGGGCCCTCTGCTCTGATTCACGGTCTATTAATAGATCATGTGCAGTGAAGTCTTCATCTGTAAATATAGGTACAGACCTACAAATGCTTTATCCGGATGTAATGATGCATCTCGCCACTAAAAAGCCACTTGTAGTGTGCGATCTTGTTATTATTATTGTCACCATGATAGGTCTTTTCCGGAGTGGGCAGAGAGCACCGGTTGCCATATATCTCTATATTCTTACAGATCTGACGCGCCTCTGCAGTTTTCACACCCATGAGCACGAGCACGAGGGTTTCGCAGATTTCTAACTCCCCTATCAGCCAGTATCTGACCTATTCGGGCAAGATTGAGCAGTCTCGGTCTCCCAAAGTACCTGCTTCCCCATCTTCCAATATATAGGTACAAGTTTTGAATAAACACAATTTATGATGTCCTTTGTACAATGGAAGATCTTTAATAAGTATCTAATAATTTTTCGAAAAGTAGCTATTTTATAGCCGTTCGAGTATCTACGTCAGCCGTTTATTGTTCCGTTTTATGATTCCAACTGGACGGTTGTTAATACGAAATGTGTTTGTGTTGATGATGGCGTTGCCTTGTTGTGAGCGTCGTGATAGTTTTATGCGCTCACGATGACATGAAATAAATTGTTTTAACCGGACCAATAAAACTTTTCTACTCTGGCGATGAGATGTACCTGATAGTGTTGTCGGACCAGAAAAAAAAAATTCTTCAGCATTTTACTTTTACGCCGAATTCTGTAAGCAAATTATTTTCAAGTATTCCTTTGAATAATATAAAACTAATGATAACAGAGTGATCTTGAATGTAGAAGAAGCACGTCAGGACGGTAAGGGTAAAGAGATACCTGGTACTCGGTACTTCCTGATTGTTACGTAAGAGTCCAGACGTGATGATACAATAAATCAATAAGTAGTTATTACTGTTATTAGTACTGGTGAAACGTGGGAATGTTCTACATTCCTCTGCTTACCTCTTCGGGGATTACAGGCGTGAAGTTACTTACTTTTACTGTTATTAGTAAATAATTATTGTATTGCCTATTGGTGGTTCATGGGAGTGTACCCTGCTCTACCTACCTCTTCATATATTACAGACGTGATGTTACCTACGTACCTACATACATTTACAGTCTGTCCTGCTATACTCTGACGTCTATAAAGCTACGCGTGCGTTCACTCGAGCGTTACTTGACACAGTGTATTGTAATACATCGTGATATGAAATGTATTATAGCTGCTCTCCGCGTGTATGGGACACGAGGTCTCGTCGCATCCGAGACGTTAGCGCATCGTTGTGACATATTTCGAATTGTGATATGTGTACAAAAGGAAGGTTGTACAATCAGCAGCAACAACTCGAATTGTATCAATGGCCAAAGGTTGCCTTCATTGCGTACTAAACTAGAATAATAGCAAGTGGCCAGTGGACTAGTAGAAGTGGATTCGAGATCCACCTTGAAAAGTTCTGGGTTACATGTCATTTTTACACTTTATGCCTCACGCAGAAAAGTGATTGAACAATTTATTGTGCCAAGACGTTTTAAATATACAATTAGTAAAGTGTTTTTCATATTTACGGCACATTTATTTGTACAGTCAGCAAGTTTATTAGAGTCCGGTAAAGGCATATCTTGATAACTGTTTAATTATATCAATGGCTGCGTCGCAAGTACCGATAGAGTCTGTTGCGAAACAGTCGCCTATCGCTGAATGCGTTCGGTCGAATTTAGTGCGCTCTAGAAATCTAGATTTAAATATTAGGGTTGCCATATAATTCAACATAAAAGCAATAAAATTTCATGGTACCACTTGAAAAAAAAGTTTTTTCGACGTCAATGGTGGTCGTGGCGTATATATTGTGCTTTTCTTCCATATACATATATTCATTCTTAGATTTTTCATGCTTAGATTTTTGATAATGTTTACACACATGCTCTAGTACTTTTCCGATTTTATTAAAAATATATTCGTATATGAATTCAACACCATAAGAGTTAGTCTTAAAAAATTAAAATCATGTATGTATTATATAACCTCGTTTTTACTTAGAACACCTCTTTTTGCATCTGGATGAAATATAAATTTTATAATATCTGGTAATTGGTTTTGTTTGGCTTGGATAAAAAAGAAACTAAGAAGAAACTATCGAAGAAAAAGAAAAAAATTATTACTGTGTAGAACATTTGAATAACAGTAGCTACACAAGTACGAAACTTGTGTAGCTACTGTTATTCAAATGTTCACGAACAGTTTTCCGGTGTTTGAAACAGTTGACAAATAAATGATGCCTTTCTCCCTATAGCTTGTTATATGCCCTTAGAAAGAGCGATACGATTGTTTACGTTTGGGTTGTAATGACTAAGTGATTTGGAACAGTTTGTCGACTGTGTTGCGTTTAATGGTAATTGTTGTATTGTCGTAAGTGAACAGTTTTGTCGTGCACTATTTTGTCGGACCATAATCGGGTTTAATAGAAATTTAATACGCCTCTAAATATTCTTCTGTTTAGCTCGTAGCTAAAATAGTTTTTACATATTTCTAGTTTATACTTATATTCTGTTTTTTTTTTATTATTCTATAATACGTTACTAAAACAGATATCTCAATATCTTCATACTTTGGGATTTTAATGTAAATATACTTATATAAAATGTTAATGTTAAATTCACCTGTCTCATTCACTCCTGTCTGTCATCATCCACTGTCTCAATCCACTGCTGGACGAAGGGGGGTTCTTCACACACACTCTTCTGAGGGGATTTACCCGAAATGGGTTGGGGATGTTAGTTTAAAATTCATAAGGAGACGAAATATTATTGATAAAACACTTAGTTATTTTTCTCTACATTGTACCAAAATATCATATTAATTAGGTTTTCTTTGATGTTTACATTATATTACGTGGTAGTCCAATCGGCCTAATAATTTGAACGTTTCAGTGTCTTATATTAAAAGTATCTGGTCAACGGTCCTTGGCCAGCGTTGCTGCATACTGTTGCATACCCTCTCTTTCTGAGGAGACGAGGGTCTAACCGTGCAATGATAAAAGGGTTGGTGATGATATTAAGAGTCGCCGCATTTGTGGGCCGAACTAGAGATATATGTAGATATGCGTCCTCTACAAAAAGACTAGGTATACTGTCTAATATTGAAGCGTGATGTAAGAATAAACTAGAAGCGATTATTGCGCCTGATTTCCATTCTAAGTTTTGTTTTGTATTAAGGCAATGTTTGGTTGTCTTTTTATTTGATCCAAAATTATTTTTACTCGTCTCGTCGGCGTTACATTATTAATGTTACTATTCTTCTTCTGTTCCAGTACGGCAGTGATGAATTCGGCCACGACTCGCCCAGTCGGTACGCGTCGCCGAAGGGTGCGGGCGCGGGGGCGCCGTACCAGGAACCCTTCTACGGCGGCGAGTGGCCCGCGGGCTACTATCAACCGCCGCCGCCCTACCACCACGACCCTTATGCTACGTCGCCAGGTTAGTTGAAATAACCTGTAAGTCGTGTCACTCTTGGCAGAGTCATTCTTCTCTGATGGTAGCCTTGCTTGGTCACTTATAAAGAGGAGAATATTACCGTTTGGAATAACCCATTACAGTCTTAAAAAGTAACGTTTAATAAATATATTTAATGGACATTATGTATTTATGTAGCACGGTATGGCGTGGTTTACTTGATCAGAGCCAACTGCCCCGCCCCCCTATGGACAGGAGCATAGGTGGTGTAAGAGGCTGTGCTCTGCGATTCTCAACCCACATGCCCAGCGTGGGGATTATAGGGGCATTACCCCTCAGGAGCGCCCTATGTCCAACAATTGACTGTAATAGACTGATGATGATTAATTATTTGAGTTCCAGTTAACACTAGACACATAATATAGCATATAATATTATATTTAAATGATCCACTAATGCCCACTTTTTAGTGACTAGTAATTAGTTCTTGTTAATTTACCTGGTTTCTGGTGTCGTTTCCAGGTATAGCGGGTGCGCCGACGGGGGAAGCGGGCGGCGCCGGCGGAGCTGAGCTTCCGCTGCCGCCCATGTCATCGTTCCGTGCGGCGGCGCCCGTACACTCCCCCACCGACCCGATGATAGTCGCCAAACCGCCTATGCAGCCCGTGAGTCTTACCCTCGTAATTGTGACCTTTTGATTCGACAGCTCTCACTCTTCAGAGGGAAGTTCATGAATGTCACGTATTAGAAGAGAAATGATAAGTATCTATTTTAGTAATGGTTGTCATAACACAGACTATGTTTTGGGATTACATTATCGTGTTTGGAAATGTTTCATGATAGTTACTTTTTGTTCGCGGTCGCGGTAGATGTACGCGGGGGCGGCCAGCACGCCGGGCGCGGGCGGCGAGGCCGGTAGCCTGTCCTCGTACGGTTCGTCCCCCTCCACGCCCGTGCACTCGCCGCCGCCGCCGCTGCACGCACGGCTCTACCCGCCGCTTAAGCACTCGCCGCACCACGCACACCCCCACCACCACAACGGACAGGTACTTACTTCTACGCACCGCTCTTACGTGCGCATCAACCATTTTATGAGACTCGTCTAAGTCTAAATTGTGCAATTTTTCTCACGATGTTCTCCTTCATCGTGACATCAAGTGATCACGTCACAATTGTTGTAAAGGGAATATAACTTGCATA
>DWFO01004780.1:0-11071 GCA_018246595.1 Mimoniades nurscia nurscia
CCTATTGCCATATACCGGGCACTTATCCAGACTCCGAGCCACTACTAGAAAATCTAAATTAGAAAATTTAGTAGTTTCCGACCAGGGAATCGAACCCGGGACCTCTTGTTCGGCAGTCACACTCGCAACCAACACGACCAACGAGGCAGTCAAGTACTATAGAACCATTCAAAAATAGAATCAGTAAGGTTTTGGAGAAAATTGACATACATTTAAAGAAAAATCCAAGCTACAAACCTACTAATAAATAAAATATTATCCAGACCCTGCTCAGAATCCTGTCTAAAACATGTTTTTATGATAATGAAATGTTGAATGGACTTGTAGGTATCATGATTTTAGTAATGCCATTCCTACATAATTGGTGTAAGATTTGTTTTAGATTGGTAAAAGTATGGCGTCTTGTATCTTAGCGTATCTGTTTATAGCACTCTTAATGTAGGAAATTATTTTCCATTATTACTACTACCCATGCGACGGTCGCGTAGTAAATTCATACAAAAAATTTGTTTTCCACTTTATTGAAAATAAAAACAATCCAGGTTTGTGTTATTAGTTATATAGTGATATTGCTTTAAAATATAATTAAAACATGGGTATATTGAGTACGTATGAAATAAATTAAACAAATTTGTCTGTTTCTGTGAACTCGTTTAATATTTAAACAAACAATCATTATGAAGCAAACAACATTTCGCTAAACGTAATTAATTTGAAGTGTGACACCAATTTAGATTAGATTTTGAAGATACAATAGTCCCGCTCAATTGTAGTATATTTTCAAACCCGATTTCCACATCATATAAAACATTAAAATTGAATGAAAGAAAAATCCTATTACATATGTATGTTTTTACGTAGTGTATTGTACAGAATCAAAAGGTAAGAAAGAAGAAGAAGAAAAAGTAAGAAGAAGAAAGGGACCCATAAAAAGAACCATAAAACTGTGAAAGACAAACAGAAGAATGCAATTATAATGGTCTTTAATTAATGAATAACATCAGATAGATTGCCTCGTAGTTTTGGTTGCAAGTGCGACTGGCGATCGAGATTTCCTGGGTTCAAATCCCGTGTCGGGCACTATTGAATTTTTCTAACTTAGATTTCCTAGTAGTGGCTCGAAGCCTGAACATGTGCCTTGTGTATGGAAATAGATCTTTTACTCCATAGGCGGATGTCAATGTAATTGGTGAAAAGTGAAGCGTGCACACAGCTTGAAGTATAAAGAAATAAAAGAAACGCAAGCAATTTGCTTCAGGGTCAATTCGAAATTAGCGTTACAATAACATAAATAAATTAAACGTAATAATTCATGTAACGTAATTCATATAACGTAGTAATTCATGCTTAACTATGATAAACGATGATGATATATAAAAATACTGTTTAAGATGCCTTTGATATTTTATACTTTTCATTTCGACTATATAAATTTGATTTTAAAATATGATTGTACTCGTAGCAATTGTTTTTGATGACAGATTTTAAACAAATATTCATTTCTTTACAACACAATTGTAATTTTACAATTGAACACTTCAATGTAAATATTGTTGTCGTCAATCAAGTGCTTACAATATCTGTTTTGTAGATTGAATTTGTCACTATAAAATTATATAAATTGTGATTATTGAAATCAAATTATACGTGTGTGTTGAATGTCATTTTCGTATTGCACAACATCTTGTTGGTTTTATTTGGCTTGGAGTTTTGTTTTATCGGTCTTTCTGAGACCACAGAGCTTCGTGCAAAATTGTTTGTAATCAATCATGTTGTACCCCCCCTTCTGAACAATCGGCGCTTCGTCTAGGGCGTAGTCGGCTTCTTTCTCGGTGAAACAATCACCCCGAGTCATGAGATCGTGACGGATTCTGCGAATAACAGTTAATCAATGTTTACTAACTTCACGGTACATGTTAGCAGATAATTATATTTTGTATCATGTTACTGTTCGATTTACGTAGTGAATAAAGGTTAGTTTGCTAGTCAAAATAAATTATATGTTATTTTTTTTCCATTCTGAAACTTGAATTAAAAGTTTAAAATAAAGTAGGTTTTCGTAGCAGTTTGTACCATTGTCGTTAAGATCGATTGCTTCGTTGGTTGAATTGGTTGCAAGCAGCACTGTCGAACAAGAGGTCCTGGGTTCAAATCCTGGGTCGAGTACTATTGAATTTTTTAATTTAGATTTTCTAGTAGTGGCTCGGAGTCTGGATATACGTGCTCGGTGTATGGCAATAGGCTCACTACTTATTCCATAGTGGGACGTATACGTAACTGGTGATACGCGGAAGTGTACGTTCCTCTGCCTACCTCTTGGGTTTTACGGATATTACGAGTAGACGTAGAGTTTTTATTATATGATTAGACTGAAAATTTAAAAAGTATGACCTGTGTATCAATCAATATCAATTATCATCATCAATACTCGTTCATCAATAACTTAAAAACGCGTTCAATCTTTAGACTTAGTGTTTAACATTCATACATTTAACATTTAATTAAACTGTTTACTGATTTGAAGAAGACAAAATTTGTATCAATTCATAATAATAATACTCCCCAAATCGAATTTGTGAAAAATGCAATTGCCACTTGGTGTTAGTTGATTTTATAGACTGTTTGAAATTTGTAACCGTATCAGGTCTAAAAGCGTTTTGCAGCATTTTTTATGTTAAAATATATAAAGCATTCAAGTAATAAGTGACGTGTTAAACGTTAAACGATATTAAAGCACTCCAACAGTTTGAAATGAACGTAGCTGGTAAAGTGTTTTAATGGGCCATTATTAACGCTCAGATGAAGGATGGCGTGACGTGGGTAAGAAAAACTTTGATGAGCGCTTAATATTTTTTTTTCGTTCCATTTCATCCATATAGTTTAAGAAAATTTTAATGTCAAGAATAAAAACCGAAATTAGATGAAATTACGTTCCATTTTATTAATTAAATATGCTAATATCCTTTGCTAATGTGCTGTTTTTTTTCTTTATTCGTCTTGATTGTTATTTTACTCTGTCCAATTTAATGAGGAGTAAATTGTTACTGATTATGTAAATATTTAATAATATTGCCGGGGTGTCGTCCCCTAATTGCTTTCCCAAGTTGTGAGGCTTGAATAAAATTAATTATTACAAGTTTTATTGTTTCGAGCTTTGCTTTCTCTGCGATTCAATATTAAATTAACGTTGTATTCAGGTTGCCGGGGAACCGCCAAGAACGCTGTATCTTGTTTATTTAACCACAATTGAAATACGAGTATCTCTTGCATGATGATTTTGACGCCTTTTGATTGTTTTCATTAGGAAATGTTTTTATATGTTGATTGCAGGATATCGTATTAAATTTTAGATATATTGTAAGAGCATGTTATGTTACGATAATGTTTGTTTTGAATATTATATCTCTTGATATTAGACTTGAAAGTATGTTTACATATAGGTACGAATGTATATTGTTTAACTGAAGACGATTGGATTCACGATTCATTCATTGTTTAGTCAAAAGAAGCTTAATATAATACTTAAACAGAATAAATTCTCTAATAGCTACTCTTACAATTTTTGGTAACAATTTATCAAATTATTTTTCATGACATATTTTAATATTATTGTAATTATTATCGAACGACCGCATAAAATTATCGAAAGGTAACTATAAAGCAAACTATAAAGCAGATTTATACTAATAAAAAACATGAAATAAATAAATAATTTCAAGTCTCATTAAAACCATTTCATTTTTATATATTCTTAAGCATTATTGTTTTCATTACTTTATTACTTACATTACATTACTTATTACATATTTGAAACGAAAGATACAAAAACGTCATAAATGCGCAGAACATATTTATTCCGTAAAGATTAAATCGAAAGGAAAAATTCTATTAAGGAAAAAGTTATGAACGTACAAAAAAATATTCGTTAAAATTTAATTCGCACATTTAACGGTTCTAACGACGTGCATAAAAACTTTTAACGTACATAAAGCGTAACAAAACGTTTTCGTATTCGTACTGTCGTAAATTTTACCGCAGAATTACATGGGAGTATGTTCGAACGAGTCGTAAAACTGAGATTGCAGTGGAAATTTTAATATCTTATAACACAAGTGGCTTGAACTGGCGATGTCGCTGAGAAAAGAAACCTATTTAAGCTTTATGACGAGATCTATTCCGCTTGCTGATCAAACTGTTCTCATTGAAAAAGAACCATTGTAAAGATTGCAAGTGATCTCTATTAACAATAATAATATGTTAGGACATCTTCACACACGGTCATCTGGTCCCAGACTAAGCTTCAAGAATGCTTGGCGTTACGGTAACGGAACCGCTAATGAACTACACATATATGTATGTGCATAGAAATGTATACTTACAACAATTTTTCTCACACCCAGATACAGAGCAAATACTTATGTTCACCACACAAATATTTATTCTGCTTGGAATCGAACCCACGATGTGGTTGAGGCGATTCGAGTCCACCAAAATTTATTAAGTTTTTACAATACAAGTATTACATCATCACTATAATGATCCCCATCACTATGATGATCCCCATCACTATGATGATTCCATCTCCCCTGTTAAAGAGAGAAAAAGGCTATAGTCTGCCACATTGACAAGTACAGAGTAGTACTCGTAGAGTTTACACGTCTTAGATAACATTATAGAGAAATCTACAGCAAGCAGTTTTTCTTACGACGTTTCCCTTTTACTTACGATTACGAAAGAATCGTGTATATATTTAATAGAACAATGCTTGATACGACGACTTAATACTATTTTCTCCATACAAATACATCGTGCGTGAAACTGAGCGTAATTTAATCTTGATTCGCATTGTTCATGTATCCCCGGAGAAATGCGATTGGGCATCAAGCCTCATTTATTAATAACCGCCTAAACAAGATACCATGAAATTATAACTTTTTTTGTGAGAAATATTGCGCCAACTCGCTTTTGTATTATCCACGGGAGGTTTAATGAGAGAAAAGTCTCGTTTTGAAAAGAGGACTATGATTTTTTTATTATCGAACTGAATGAAACTTTAAGCAAATATACTTGATTCCTACTAGACTTATCTGGGTATGTAGCAAACATGAAGGTTCTAGAATTCTTAACTTATTTCAGATACTACCACGTTTTTGTTTCATAATAATCATGTCATTACTAATACTGTCATTACCAACACTAGGTCATTACAACACCCGTATATCATTTTATATTTCTTTTGGGCTGCGCGTTCCGAAGAAATAATTAAAATAGTTTGCTTCATTACAATATCTAATCCATATGACGTAAACAAACAAAATGAAAGGAGAATCGATGGTCTTGACATGAAGTAATATTGAAGCTGTCGTTTCCGGAAACACGTCACGGAAACTAATTAGTTATCTTTCCCTTGACGTATCTACATACAATACCAGTACACTTGAGAAAGGTACAAAGGAATATATACTATACATATAGTATAATTACTGTCTAGATTTTTTTATTTTATGGTACTGTGGCACTTAACCTTTTTTACTTATCTTTAAACTTAGTTTCTTTGTAAATGTTATCAATCCGAGTTACTCTTTAAGATTTGACAGATTTTCTATACATTACATTACGTCGATAAAAAAACGTGTTTTTCATTGATTACAAGTACAATTGAATTGAAAACGTTATAAAGTCAATAATTGGATATTTGTATGTCACTTTAATTTAACACTACGAATCCACGATCTTTAGTTTACCAAGTGGCATTTTGCCATCGTCAGTCAACCGCTAATGCAATTTGGGCAACAGATTACAGTTGAAGTTGATGTAAGAAGCAGTTTAGTTTAGTTAGTGGCTTTAACGATTAGCTCTCAGATTAGTTCCTGTGGTTTGGCAGCGACCCACGCTATCCGAATGATTTGGTGGTGAAGTAACTTATGTGCATATGTCGCTTCAGTTGAACACGTATTTACCTACTAAACATCAACAACACAAGAACCAATGTGAGATTGAATCGCATACACGATGGACCTCATACAAGATGGAACTGGTTATTTTTTATTCATTAACTATGATTAATTTTTTGTTTTGTTTCAATTACAACAGAAAAGAATCACAAATTGATAACAATATTTTCTGTTAACATAGGTATGCCAATTCCTATTTATATTTTTTTTTATTAAATTGTAGAAACACAAACAGCACACAGTCGTATTATTTAATTTAGTTTTGGAGAATTAAGTGAACATGCTACATAGGATTTCCTTGTATGAATTATTAACCCATTCTCATGTTTATAAGGTTGGTTTAAAAAAAAGTAACTTCACGCCTGTAATCCTCGAAGAGGTAAGCAGAGGAATGTAGAACATTCCCACGTTTCACCAGTTACTTTTAAGTCCCACGATGGAATAAATAGTGAGTCTATTGCCATATACCGGATACATATCCAGACTCCGAGCCACTACTAGAAAATCCAAATTAGAAAATTTACTAGTGCCCGACTCGGGAAGCGAACCCAGGACCTCCCGTTCGGCAGTCGCACTTGCAACCAACACGACCAACGAGGCAGTAAGGTTGGTTAAATCATTATTTACGGTCTTCACGTTAGAGCGTTTAATGCTCATCATCATCATAAGCCTAAGTCCACAGCTGGACAAGGGCCTCCCCCGAAGTCGTGAACGTGAGTATGTGAACGTAATCTCCGTGCTGAGCATGCGGGCTGGGGATCGCTTAGCACGGAATGCAGTATCGATATTCGATACCGTATTACGAACGTTATGAGCAAGAGCAAAGGGGAAGTTTAACGCAAAAACTGAATCACTAACACACACAACCGAGAAACTCCAATACCCTCAATACCGCTGAGATTAGACAAGTTCGTCTGCGGCAATAATTAATAAGATTCGTAGCTTTTTCGCTAATCCATTACCACTTTTGGTGTTCACGAGTGCTCTGTGCTTATACTTGTTATATTTATATTGAGTTATTAAAAGCATGTTGTTAAGCATTAAGGCTTAAATTGTTACTTCATCGGTGGTAACATTATAATATACATATTCGTCTAAGAGATTCTTCAGATAGGTAAGTATAATATTAGAGTGCGGCTGCTAATCGACAGGTCATGGGTTCGATTCCCTAGTGGGCTACTATTGGATATTTCTAGCTTAGATTTTCTAGTTCAAATACCACGGTTGGACGTAAACGTAACTAATTGAACCTTTTCGTAGATTACAGGCGTGATGTTACATATATCACGTATACAGTAGAGACATTACTACAGAACCGGATACTTAATACAATTTGTATTACAATTGACCAAAGTTTAGGTAATACCCACCGCTATCGTATTTAATTCACATTGTTTTCTTTTTAATATACATTTACTTTACAGTATAACAGCGTACGAAAACGATAATAAAATCTCACTTAGTGATACATAGAAAAGAATTATGTATAATTTTATGTACATATGACATACGACATAATATTTTTAATATCATTTATTTTTATAGCAGAAATTTTTCTTTAATATTGTATGATATTTTAAATTTTAATCTAGATTGTTATTCTTAGGTAGTATTATCTGTTGAATACTTACTTTTCTTCAGAAATAAGTCCTGTATTATCCTGGTCCCAGCGTGACAGCGCTGCCACTAGCGTCTCTTCTGAGTCCAACTCAAGGGTCTTGTAGCCTAGGAGATTGACAAACGCATCGAAATCTAGTGGGTTTGATGCCTAGAAAAAAAAAGTATTTATAAAGTCTCTGTATATATTTTTTTTAATCCATAATATATCATTTAAAATATTTCAGAAAACAATTGAATAACTATAGTACGGTATTGTTAAAGGAGGTCGGGTCTTTTTTCATTATAGGCCAGTTCTGCCTGTTCTGCCTAATGTAAAGCAATGATCCGGCGTATAATAGAGCATGCTTTTTTCGAAGTGCCTATTCACACGAAGTTAGAAGAGTTGTACTCATCAGGAAAGACAAACGCAAGGTATTACATTCTTTGACCGTCCGAATTGAGAGCAATGAAGAGAATCGCGTAGCCCTTGGTATTCTACTTCGAAGATGTCTTAAAATCGCACCGAAAGTTTTAAAAGTCTTGCATAGCGTTATATACTATTTGACACACTGAAACAATTTTAATCATTTGTAACTATAAATGGCTAGACAGATAAAATCACTTGGTATAATGTGCTTATGTGATAGCGTTACAAACACTTCGGGCTTCCGGTTCATTAGTAAAATATTTTACCGCTATAGTAATCAGTATGACTTCTAGTATGGTGTAAATAAAAAACACTTAACGAAGCTATTAAAAAATTAAAGTAACAGTTCTCATACATAACAGCGAATGAAAGATTACTTACAATATACGAGTAAGATAAGAAAAACGACCAACTGAACAGAAAATACGTAATGAGGAAGAAAATTAAAACAAAGTTTTGTGGTAATACGAAAAACGAAGAAAAATTGACGCATTATTTAAATGGATGCGCAGGCTACTGAATAAATGATTTTAATGAGGAAACACATCGAGTAATTTGGCTCATTAGTAGAAGCAATATTACCATATTCTTGTGTCGAATTCATTCTACGTTAGTTAATTTTAAATGAATGAGAATGAAATCATTACTTACAAATACATGGCGTTGTCGTACTGGCATTTTGCAAATGAACTTTTATGGTTGAGGATACAGTTAAGTAAACATTTCATAGTCATTATCTAGATGACTGAATAAGGTTATAGGGCACTTTAACACTAACAGATAAAAGTAATCGTAATGATGAGTGCAGTGCTCAGTCTTACCTCAGACAGCATGTTTTTAACGGCTTGCTCATCGACTTTTTCACCAAGACTGACGAATGTACCTCGAAGGTCATTAATATCGATACAACCGTCACCATCCATATCAAATAGTAGAAAGGCCTATAAGAATACAACTTTCACTCAATAAAGTATGACATTTTGAGTAAATTTGTGCCCGGTGAATGGCAATACATTCACACCCTATCCCATAGTGTGACGCAACCGTAACTGGTGAAATATGGGAAGTGATGTAACGTGGAATATAACACATATCTACCTAACTCTACGCTCATTACATGTATTGCGGTTACTAAATAAATTTAGTATTTTTATAATAATCAATAGATCTATTTTCGGGTAAAATTCACATCAAGAATTCACTGAAGAGCCTTTCAGCTTACTGTGGAAGCTGAATGTCAATTATTTCCTGATATGTTCTTTTCGGCTCTGTTTTCTTCGTCTAACTGTAAAAAATGTTTTATATCTACAGGTTTAAAACTGTATTACATGACATAATACTTGTATTTTCCCGAAAGGGTAGACAGAGGAGTGTATTACATTCACACGATTCACCAGTTATATTATACGTCACACTATGGAATAGGAGGTAAGTCTATTGAAATGGTATAAATTATTATTATACAAAATGTATGTTTTAAGATTAAATAACACTTGCTATAAAGGTGAAGGAAAACATTGTGAGGAAACCTGAACACCTTAGAGTCCATAAAAAAATGTTCTCTAAGGCGTTTGAAGTCTGCCAACCCGTACTTGGTCAGCGTGGCAGACTATGGCCTTAACCCTCTCATTCTAAGAGGAGACCCATGTTCCAACAGTGGAATGATAAAACGGTCGGAAAAGAAATATTACTGCATATTATTCTTCACAAATATTCGTCATTATTAAGCGTGTTGGTTGTAAGTATTTTAATACACCCATGACAAGCGTCGATCTTTGTTTGGGATTTGGAAACTCTCGGAGTATTTAATAACGCCTCTAATAAGTTCGAATTTCGCAGGCATATGGGTGTATATTATTTGCTTATATGTACCTACCTCGGAAGTTCAATTGCGCTGGAGGCAATATCTGTGAATATGACTTTACGACTCATATGTAAATGGCACTGAGGATATACATATATGTTTAATATCATTTTAGTATGTATCGTATCATTTATCGTATGTATCACTGTATGTATCACTCATGTATTGTATGTATCACTGTATCTTAGACTCAGGATCTGACAATGTGCAAAAATTGTTACATAAAAATGATACATAAAAAATGAATTAAAATTTTTAATTCTCCAATTCTTTTACTTTGAAACACTACCACAATTTTCCTGGAAATTAATTTACGCCATATAAGAAATTGCTCGTACAATTTAGAAGTTATCTGTCCACAATAAGTGACCAACGCACCGTGACGATAAAACCTTCGTTAAAACATGCACATAATTGCATGGTAGCTAAATTTTTGAATTATTATTATACAAATAAGTATTTCAGCTACGTGTATTGGAATATTCGTAGGTATGAATGAGCATAGTTACCTCTTTTAGTTCGAATATTTTGGACTCGTCGAGGTCAGCTAAAACATTAGCAGGCATGCACAATGCCTCGCGCGCTTTGGACGCCGACCGCGATCTCGGCCGCTGGGGCACGGAGATTTCATTCGCACTTTCGGACAAGATACTGCCAGTACTGAGAACGTCGAAACTGTAATTAATACATTAAAACAGCCTGATTGTTTAGTTTTGATCAACTTTCTGTTGCTAGGATACTAAAATCGAAACCTACCACGCACATCTGACTACAATGTAATTTATAAAACTACAATTGTTTGTGCAATTATTAACTTCTTATTAGAGTAACTGTGTAAGAGAGACTCATAAAAGGAAGACTTCCTATTTTAGAACTCTGTATAATATTCTTTACGACATTCGTAATCCATAAATCTTCCCTTGGCAAGTGGTGCATGACAATGACTCCACCTCTTATCATCCTGAGAAGTGGTGATGATGAGTTAATAACGTACAATGTAATATGAAGGTGATGAATTACTATTTCGTCATCACCTGTACTGTTTGTATCTCAGTTTACAGCATGTACGAGTATATTACATATTTATCCACTGGCATTCCAACATACTAGTAACTCCTAGGGATAATGACACAAATCTGTTTGATTTGTGTCGGGAGGTCCCGCGTTCGATTCCCGGGTCGAACACTACAAAATTTTCTAATTTAGATTTTCTAGTAGTGGTTCGGA